>VDFB02039357.1:0-10391 GCA_007258455.2 Sequoia sempervirens
GACAATAATCTCATGTCCAAAGACACATTCGTATTATCTATAATAATAATAATATGGTCCCTTGATTAGCTCACCCATGACAATAATATGTTTATTTAAACTTAGCTCGATCATTTAATAATAGTAGTATTACTAGGCCATCTTAATGATATTGTTGACTATTAGTACTAGAACACTATTATCTAACCATAGTTAATCTTAGACAATGGAATAACTAACAATATTACTCTTGGTATTCGTAGTACCACTTATTTGTAATTAGTGATCCACATGACGTGAATATAGCCTACTAATATTTAGCTACCAAAACTATTTCTGCATGCAATTATTTATGATAAAAAGTGGTATGCTTAACTGTGTTTTATTTTTACTCCCTTCTTTACTGCATAAGCATTGGTAACTTTATTGATTTTATATAGCAGCCATCACAATTGGAAACTTTAAATATTTTCTTTTCTATAAGAAAATAAATAAATCACAAGTTAAGATTATTAGCCTTAAAATCCTCACTTCATAAAAATAACACGAATCAATAGAATTGTTCAACATTCCATTTTTAATTAAAAAAAACTTAATTATTTAACTAGAAAAATAAAAATATATATAAATATTTTTTGAAACTAATAAATAGAATGATTTCATATTTCCTTAATAATTTAAAATTCTCACTTTTATAAAAATAACACGAATATTCTAAGTTTCCGTTTTTAAAAAAATAATTAAAAAATCATAATTATTTAACTTCTAAAAAGAAGTGTCTTTTTCACTAAATTATGGAATGATTCCATAATATCTTAATAAATGGAAAAACTCTGTATTATCTTTCTAATCCTTTATGTTTTTTTTTTTTCTAATATTAAGGGTCACTTGTTACATTTTTTCTATTTTTTTAACATATGAATTAGGGAAAGTAGGGATATGTAGAGTCTTTTAAATTTAACTTTATCAACATGAATAAATAAAAAGCCTAAAATTTAGCATGGAGAAGAGGTAGAGTTTAATCTTTTTCTAATATGAATAAATGAAATTTAAAAATTTGTCCTATGAGGTGAGTTTGAAGCTCTATGGTGTGAAAAATTCTGTAGCAAACACATTAATCAGACCTGCAGCATCTTGCCTCCACCTAAGATGATACATTCTCATTAGTGGGCATTCCATACTCATGACATGTATTCGTTTTTTTTTTTTTTTGGAACAATACTATTATTTTATCCCATAGGATTTACATGTAAATAAATCTGTAGATTAGTATCATGGCTGTCTAGACACATTCAATATAAGAACTTATAGTAGCATTCATTAAATCTACAACTTAGTGATGTCATTATAAAGGAGCTGCCAAGAGGAAATAATCTGATGTTACTGATTACTCAAAAGTTGCTTAAAACGAAATGTGGTTTAATCAGATATGTGAATTGCTTGGCCTACTGATTACTCAAAAGTTGTTTAAAACAGTTGAATTTAAATGTGTATAAATAGCGCTCACAAGAATATAATTCAACTTTCAAAATTGGTTTGTGGCAAATATGTGTTTTTTTTCTTCAATGTTGCTCAGCTTTTCAAATATACCAGACAACTTCAAAATAAAAGGGAACTGGATAATGTACAAACTGGAAGAAGAAATCAATTTATTGAACTTACTAATAGGTAACAGGCATCTAATAAAACACCACACACATTTTCTAGATGCACTAACTGCACTATAAATATTAAAATCGTTGAAGTGGTGCACTCCAAAATTTAGGTGTAAAGGAAGGAAAATTCTAACAGAAGCTCAATAGCATGCCATATAGCTGGAAAATACAAGGGGTGAAATTGCCCATAATCTATGAAGGCAGAATGCTTAAGCATAAATGGTGTCATTCCCCAAACGTTTATATGGCGATAATTGATTTGATGGTTATTCATAGAAAAAAACAAGAAAGCTAAGGCAATTTCTATTATCCTTATCTACCTATATCATAACTAACGCACAGGGATGGAGCGCTTTTTATATAGTTTGTCTGTACGGAATATATGGAACAGGTGACTATGATTACCATGAGTTACAAGCAATTTCCAGTAGGGAATAAAAGGACTGCTTAGCAGAAACATTAATCCTCCTATCTTTTATGGAGAAACTGGTCGTTTAAGGAGAGCGATATGAAAGATATAATACCAAATCCGGGCCACACCTCTTGAATACTATTTCATTTCCCGCAATTTCTTGTGATGCTTGACGTGTCAGTGATGGACCTAGGACTGAAATTTTATGGTGTAAGTCAGAAGAAGATACTGCTGTATATGTGTGAGGATGATTACAACGTAAGAAGTTTGAGATAACTTTTATACGCCAGAGATGGATTCTAACTTGCAAGTCACGGATGCTGTCACTCCAATTATGACTCGATAATACATGCAAGTAGTTGATCCAAATGTTACCGTTGGGTTTTCCCAAGGGAGATAGTGAACTGAAATTGGTTAATAGATTGCATCATGCCAACAACGAATACATCTAGATGAGATATCTTCCCCTTCCTTCAAATGGTGAAATAAAGAAAGCTATGTGACTGAAAGATTTCCTAAGAACTGTGGTGCAAACCTAGTTGAGATGAAAAAGCATGCCAATGTCAAAGGTTTAGCCGACAAAGGATCGCTGGTGGAAAAACTTATTTGATTGCGAATGTGCAAAGGCGGGGTGGCTGGTGACAATTGAGGACGGGATCACATCACCTTAGGTGTGAGACCGGTAGGTGGAAGATACCCAAGGAAACTTGGGAAGAAAGAACTTGTATTTTCTGCAATAAAGGGGTTGTGGAAACAGAATGGCACTTCATCATGGAATGCATTGCTTACGAGGATATCCGCACTCAACATGAAAATAGTTTGAAAGTGGACAATATGCACCAGCTATTTGAGGAAGATAAGATTAATCAGACGGCTAGCCTTCTAGTCAAACTTAACAGCAGGAGATCTGACTTGGAAAAGAGTATGAAGACAAATTAGGCCTGTTTTGTCTCGGTCCCATAGACTGTTTGGTCTCGCGGACGTCATTAAAATCTTTCATTCATTCTGTTCAATTAATGCCCAGACTAGGACGTATGGAATTGGTAGCTCAGCTTTTACTCAGCACATCATACGAAGGGAGACGCCACCAAATTCAAGACTAGCTTGATAAGCACATTTTACTGCGATGATTTGACGGGAGAGGAAGGAAATCACAATCTCTTGCCAACATCATTTATTGTTCTCCATAGTGATGTTTTAATTTCTATCTATCTTTTTATTTTCACCAATCACCATTAAATCATATGCATTACTTCGTGATGTAAGGCCCTTCTCCTAGCATGCCAGAAAATAAAACAAAATCTCTACCCGTCATTTCGCTTGCCACGTTCTCACATTTTTATTTTTTATTTTCTTAATTTTCACTGAGGCTTGGTCTGAGTGGGGAGACAACGAGTCAAATGGACCAAACTAGGAGAAGGCTTGGCAATAGAATGGAATGGGGTTCCGGCTGGAGCACATGATGAATGAATGCCTGCTTATTACCTGCGCTGGTTTAATGTAGAGTTGGGTGTGCCAAAATGGAGAATGGTAGGCTACGAGTACAACTGTTTTATCTGGAGCTTGAGTTGTTACTTGTGTTATTCCCTTTCACCTCTTGATTCCTCATAAACTAATATCGTCCCATTAATCTATTCTATATACCTAATATTGAGTGATATATATATATATATATACTGGTCAGTTGCGAGAAAAAGGCTGAATGAGGAAGAGATAAGCGGATGAATACATGCACAAGGAGAGCGCAAGGAGAGCGCCTACTGCTTAATAGGTTCTAGGGCTATTTTTCTAAACCTTGTTGAATGGTCCGGACAGTGATGCACATACTTTTATTTTTTTTAAATTATTACATGCAATGGGTAGAGCAGCACTGCAACTAAGTTAATACCAGATGGAAATATTCTAGTGCCTGATAATCCCATAATCTTATCCTTCTTTTCTTAGTTTTATGTAGGTCTCTCATAGGAGCAATGCTAATGCAAAGGGGGGTGCTAAGGAAAAACCATTTTTTTTAAGGCCAAGCACTGGGGAAAGGACCGAGGAGTTTGGCCAGCGGTGCTCTCAAAAATCTAACTTTGGATGTAAGGATGACTCTAAATATTTAATACCAATCTTCTTATTACTGGTTGTCTACCCCTTAACTAAGGTTTCAAGTTGTCGTGAACAATTTTGATATCTTTATTATGCGTAATCGTACAAAGTATCCAAAACACCACTTTTCTAACCCCCTACCCATCGTAGTGAATTACCATTTCTGATCTTCGAATGCACTTGCGCCAATAGTTGAACAATTTCTCATGAAAATAAATTACCTATACACTAGAATATGAATAAAAAGTAATTTTAAATTACACATCCTAATATTAATAACTAAATACAAATAAACAACTCTTATTTATTAATTGTCTTAATACTAAATATATTATATATTAATTTGTATATTTTACATTTAGAAATTAATAATAAACTATGAATGACTAAATAAAATAAACCTAACCCTAATTGTTGCATCCTAATACTTCAACATAACCGGTGTTTCATTGTTGCTGCCGCCACATTGCTTCGACCTCCACCGCTCCTCTGTGCTGCCTCCACAACGCTTCGTGTCACCTAGCAACATATACAGATGCAACCATGGAGGGACGTGTCCAGGAAGTAAGGATTATGTGTCTTTTAAATTCATTATTTAGCTTTATTTTTGTTTTCTCACTGCATTTTAGGTTGCGCAAGACAAGTGTCATCTTTCTCACTGCATTTTGGGTTGCGCAGGACAAGAGTCTTCTTCTGGAGGGGTCTTCAATGGACGACAACCAATCGGACTTTGGATCGATGGATTTGGTAAGGTCTTTTATGACCTTACTGAGGCTATGAACCTTTTCTTCCTCTTTTTTTTCTTAAATTTATGTATGATCTTTCTATGTAACGGCTTTAATTTTTAACTTAATGGAAATTTCTGAATATTTTGTACTGTACAATTTTTTTTTACTTGGATCTGGTAATGATTCGTTTTGGGGTTTTGTTGAAAAGAAAATTAAAACTGGGTAGAAATTTAAGTGATTCTCGAAAACATAATTGCAAAATCAAGGGTTGCCCAGCAGATTGTCTGGAAAGGAGTTTTTATCTGAGCTCTGCAATGCCTATGTCCTGCATTAGGTTTTTCATTTCGTCCTCCTGCGCCGCCACAACTCCACGACTATAGGACGATCTCATGCCCTGGCTTGCACCGCATATATGTGTGAGCAGTCCACAAGCGTCCTTTTAGAAGCTCCATTGATGCCAAATTAGCAGCACCAGATGCAACATTATCACCTCTAGCATACTGATTGATGTAGGGATTTCTAACAGTGATTGTTCATGATCCACTGTACTATCACTTTTCCAGCTTTAAATTCAATACTCATTCTTGTAAGACCCGGTGCAGTAGTCTATTTATACTTCATTGATTTCTAAATACTCAAATATACCAGTTCAAGAAGTCACATTCTCAAATGGAATTGACAAATCTCATCTCAATTCTAATGTTTTCCAGGATCTCAAGCAGTTAAAATAGTTTTTCATATTCAATCTTACTCACATTTTTAAGTTTAATTAAGATTTTTTGGTGATAATTGGACTATTACAAACTTCCATATGATAAGCAAATAAACAAAACAATTATTGGCATTTTACATTCTCTACAAAATTTAAACATTACAAAGTAGGTGAATGTGCTATGCAAAAGAAAATTATATTGTCTAGAAAATTGAAACTTTACAAGATGAGATGCCTGTGGACATTGCATGGTCTGCAGAAAATTTTACATTGTGTGCACAATTGAAACAATAAAAAATGATGAAACCTGTAGTCATTGCAAAGTAGTTATGGTATGCAAAAAGGTTACAGTATATGGAATTTTATAACATTACAAAATTACCAGCCTGCTACATATTGCGAAGTAGCCTTGATTTGCAAAAAAAGGTTACATCATCTAGAAAAGTTTAACATTCCAAAATGACCACCCTGTAGATATTGAAAAGTAATAGGCATGGTCTGCAAAAATGGTTACATCATCTAGAAAATAACTTTCCAAAATGACGAGTCTGTGGATATTGCAAAGTAGGCATGGTCTGCAAAAAAAAGTCTTGCCAAATCGAACATAAATTATGCAAAATAGGCTTTGCAGAATTGATTAATTCACCATAAAGCCAGGGAATGGTTCTGGCTCCTCCATAGGACTATTTGTTGTCGTGTTTTTTGGATTGGCTAAGTCAACATGAGGTGTAATAGGAGCAAGATGACCAAACATATGCTCTTCTAAAAGGCCAAAAAATTGAAATTGTTTCACAGGGGAATGAGGGGGGCTATGGCTAGTAGATGTTTGGAAGTTGTTAAGGGAAGCATAGGCAGGGGTTAAAATGTTGAACATATCTCTCAAAGTCTGATGATGTTCAGGTAGGGGGGTTGTTGGAGTACTTTTTTTCCCTGCTCTACTTGCATCCAATGTTGGATTCTTATCTAAACTAACTTGGAAGTTAGTAAGAGCAGCATATGCGGGGGTTAAAATTTGGTACATGTCTTGTAGTGTTTGATGATGTTCAGGGAGAGGGGTTGATGGAGTACTCTTCCCCCCCCCCCCTAAACTAGTTGAAGGATGTGTTGAATTCCCATTCTTACCTAGCTGCCTTTGTTTCTTTTTCAACTCCTTCTCATTTTGCTTCTGTAGCCTTTCTTCCTCTCTCCTCTATTTCATTAGTTGTCTTTCAATTTTCTTCTATTCGTTCCTTTTTCTTTGTTCAATTTGATGAAGTTTCTTTGCCTCCATCTGTTGTTTCAGCTGCTTGCTCTGTGTGTTTGGTTGGGCAACAGCGGCGGCATCGCTGTCGATTACTGGAAATAGTAACCCAGATGCCAGACGTTCATCGACAGCGGCCGAGCGTTGATTTCTTCCGGCGACCGTGAACTACTGGCCGGGCTGCGTGACTTAAAACGCTGGGCACGAAAACTGGGCTGGGCAGCATCGACATTTCGGTCGACCATTCCGTGCGGTTCGGGTTTGTGGCTGCGGCAGCCGGAACTCGCTCGGTGGATGGAGCGGTTGTACGGGGTTGCTCGCGCCGAATCGTGCCGGCAACGCTTGCGGTTTGATGGTGCGTCCAATCCCTATGTTAATGCTTCATATTATCAAATCGGCCCTATATTAATATTTAAATTGCTATAGAGATTAGTAAAATGTCTCCTTCTGGGTCTATTGTTGCTGCTGATTTTTCTGTTTCCATTTGGCTGACACGAGTTGGTGAAATTATGCCTTCTTCTGGGTCTATTGTTGCCGTTGATTGTTTTGTTTCCATTTGTTCCAAGCATTGTTCTACAACAGTCTCTTCATAACCAGCCAATCTTAAAATGCTTGCAATTCCTGCAAGCTCATTGTCATCTTCTACAATGAATGCCTCACTTGGTCTCATATCATTATTGAGTGCATTTCTATTCAGTGGCCAAATTCTAGTTCTTCGAAAACCTGCAATGATATAATAAATTAAATACAGAGCAAATATAATATGCAGTATTTTCATTTGAGAAAATTATTTTGAATAGTACAGTAAAAAAAAAATTGTTATTGTAAAAATTCAACCACTTTCTAATATAATAATGAATCTTTTTTGTTTCATCCTTTATGGATATAAATAAACACGTTGAAAACAATTTTATTACAAATTACCTGCAATGATGTTATCAGGTACAAGGGCATGTTTGAAAGCTTTGCTTGCAAGTTCTGCCAATTCAGTTCTTCTTATTTCTAAGTGTGGATGGTTTACCATCCACTTGGACCTCTCAAACTTGAAATATGTCTTGAATGGAGAAAAACAACTTACATCCAAAGGCTGCAATTTATGGATGGTATGGGCAGGCAGTGTAAGAAGATCAATACCTAGAGATCTAGCCTCTTTGATTGTAGTTAAAGCAACGTGGCTTCTGTGCCCATCAAAAATAAGGAAATGTATGTTTGTGGGTGAAGCCCCACCTGGAACTGATCTAGCAAAACGATGCAGCCAATTCAAGAATAACTCTTTGGTCATCCAAGCATGTGGTTGTGCTGCCATGCAAGCTCCTGGTTCACAATTTGCAATGTAATTTTCCAGTTGTCTTTTTTCCTTAAAAAAATAGAATCCTGGAATGCTATGACCTGTTGCATTAATACAACATAATATTGTTATCCATTCTCTACTTTTAGATAAAATATGTGGCACACTTCTATTGCCCAACTTTGCAATCACTCGCATCTCACAATTTCTGCCTGCTTGTGCGCCTGTTTCATCACAATTCCATATCTTGGTTGGTCCATATTGATTAGCATTATATAACTTGTCTAAGTTATCATAGAAATCTGACACAATGCTTGGTTGTAACATAACAGCTCTATCCCTATCTAGACCCTCTGCAGTCCTTATGGTCAATCCTAGATGACGTTTGCGGAAATCCATCCACCATGATCTGCCTGGTAAACCATTTTTGAATGGATTTGGCCTTGTTTGAAAAATATGAGCCACATGTGATTTTGACTGAATAACCTCCAATCCACGACCAAGCTGAGCAAAGTCTTTGCACCAGTCAACTATTTCCAGCTCTTCTTCCATAGAAAGGATTGTTGGTGGTCCCTTTCTTTTTGTTGTTGTCAATCCTAACAACTAATATGTTAAACTGCTAGCAGGGATTCCCCATCTTTTTGCTGCTGCTCTTACAAAAAAGAAATTTTCCTCAACATCATTGATGGCATTGTCCATATCTTCTTGTGTCCACTTGCCATTATTGCACTTAGTCTTCTATCTATGATGTTGAGATTTGTCAGCAACATCCATTGTTTTTGTAACATTGTCAACAATTGGATCACAAGCTATGTTGTCCTGAGGTGGGTTGGTTGAAGTGTCACCATCATCTAAGTCAACAACTTGTAATTTCACTCCCCGTGGTAAATGGGTCCTCGGCCTTCTGATCATTCTTTTACTTTTTCTCTTTCTTGCTACCATAATGCCTATGGATATATATAAAACCATTAAACCCTCTTCAAATTGCTAACAGAATATAGATTTTGAGAAAAATATCATTTAGTTATCAGAATTGAAACTAAAAAGATTAATACATATATATATATATAAACATACACAGATATACATGATATCAAAGATTCAAGGCTATAAATGGTCTAAACTTGGTCAGATAAACATTCATTTTCAGTGGATTGAGGAGTAGCCATCTTATGCATGAATTTCGTCATAGAGACAGATCAGAACAGGAGACGAAGATAAAGATTTGTCTAATAGTGTTATACTCAATTGGCTTTGAAATTCTGTTACCATTTTGGCAGGAGCCAAAAATGTCATGATGGAAACAATGTTGGCAGACCGTTTTGGTAGTAGGCAAAATCGTCCCATGCACAACAAAATAGTAAATCACAAATTGCGAGAGTTTTCTCCCAAATTGGGTTTCTCAAGGGTAAATCACACGTATTATCTTATGCATTTGATGTTGCTTTCATTTACTTTCTTAAGTTTGATTGTCACAATTTGGTAAACATCTATACACTATAACACAAGTATATAATGGATAATATGAGCATACTCTCTTGCATGATGAATTTATTTTATTATAATCAGTCATAGAGCTGCAAGTAAATAATAAACAACAGCCTTAATGTTGCTCAATTAATCATAGAAATCGGGAACCACAAGGTGTTAAAATTAGGATTTGTGATGGTGAATTGTACTATGGAATATCCATGTTGATTACAGATCAGTAAAGCTGTCTCCAAACCCTAAATTCACTGTGAAAAATCTAGTTAATATGCATAAGCAACAATAGTGGCTAAGGTTCAAAACATAAATGTTTAGATCTTTCCAAAACCTCTCAGAGATTTTTGGATCATATGATATCAAAGATCCAGGGCTATAAATGGTCTGAACTTGGTCAGATAAACATTTAGTTTCAGTGGATTGAGGAGTAGCCATCTTATGCATGAATTTCGTCATAGAGACAGATTTGTCTAATAGTGTTATACTCAATTGGATTTGAAATTTTGTTACCATTTTGGCAGGAGCCAAAAATGTCATGATGGAAACAATGCTGGCAGACCGTTTTGGTAGTAGGCAAAATCGTCCCATGCACAACAAAATAGTAAATCACAAATTGCGAGAGTTTTCTCCCAAATTGGGTTTCTCAAGGGTAAATCACATGTATTATCTTATGCATTTGATGTTGCTTTCATTTAATTTCATAAGTTTGATTGTCACAATTTGGTAAACATCTATACTTGGTAAACATTTATAGTTCTGAACAAGTATTACAGAAGATTCTGAAAACTCTCTGAGAGGTTT
>VDFB02039358.1:22341-33119 GCA_007258455.2 Sequoia sempervirens
TTGAACCTCTACCTCCACCAAATCTTCCTCTAAAACCTCCAAAACCACCTCTTTGATCAACAACTTGCTATTTCCCTTTACTTGCATCTTTTTTCTCTTCATTGGTTTGCCTTGTACCTCTTCCTCTATTAGTGTTTCCTTTGCCTCTTCCTTGTCTTTCTTGCCTTATTTTTATCCTTTCCTCTGCCTTGACAGCCAACTGAAAACATTCCTCAACTGATCTAGGTGTTGTAAGACCAATCTCATCTTGAATGTTGAGCCTAATCCCATTCAAATATCTTGCAACCTTTTCTACCTCATCTTTTGTATGTATTGCTCTAGTACTCAACCTATGGAACTCCTTGGTGTATGCCATCACATCTAACTCCTTTTTCTTTAAATTTTGCAGCTTCCTGAAGGTTTGTATTGCATAATTTGTAGGTAGGAATTGTGCTTTCACTTTGGCTACCATCCGGTCCCATGAATTTATCTTTGTCATGCCCTTCTTGACTCTTTCTCCTTGGACATAGTTCCACCATGTTAGGGTGGTTCCCTTCAATTTGGTTTTTGCAAATTTCACCTTCTTATCCTCTTGTATCTCCTCAAATTCAAAGAATTTGTCCAAAGCATCTATCCAAGCCAAAACTTCCTCACTGTCCATCTTACCACCATACATAGGCACTTCAACTTTCACCTTTGGAGTACCACCCCCCTTGAAATCCTTCAACATCTTGACCATTCTCATTTCCTCAGGATCCAATTCTTCCTCATCGTGAACTCCTACTGGAGGGTTCTCACTCTCACCCTCATCCTCCTTATCACTTTGGTCACCACTGACCATTCCTCTTCTCTGATTATCCTCTAGGGCTACTTCTTTGGACTCCTTATAGAGCCTCTCCTTCTGGAGTAACTTTTTTTTCAGTTCTTTAACCTCTTTGGCCATTGGATTGTTCTTTGGAGGCATCTTTCCTTTCAACCTTCACCCTTTGATTCTTCTTCAAAATATCACTTCCCAAGCTGTAATGATACCACTGATGCAGAGCAGGGAGGCAACTTCATAGGTTTCTAAAACACAAAACAACAACTTTCTTATTCATCCTTCTTTGATCCAACTTTCCCTTCACAAGCACTTGGCTCCACAAAGCTATAAACACCCAAAATTGCAAACAAAGCACAAAAACTCTTACTAAAACCTTCAAAAACCTTGAATATCATGAAAATTACAAGTTCAAGCTAGAAAAGGTTTCTTGCAACACTGATCTTTCATTTCTCCAATGCTTATTCTTAATAGGCTTATTCGCTTGTAGCATTCCCAATGGCAAGAATCAAGCATAACTTTCCAAATAGAATCTCCCAAAACAAAACAAAACATAGATTCAAGGACCCATTTGGACCTCCCCAAACATATCTAAAAACCAAATGGACTTACTTTAATGAAAAGTATTCTCCTAAAATTGATTGTCATGTAGCAATAAGGCTCAATTGGGCCTATTTTCCAAAGTGACTCTGTAAAAACCTTCACCCAAATCACCAGAATTAACTTCAATGATCTCAACAGGTCCTAAATAGACTGAATCCACAATTTTTATCAAGAGAAAACACCACAAGTTCATCTAAGGGAAAACCCTCTCTTAAGCCTATTTAAACTAGTTATAATAGGGGTTTATTGAAACTATACTTTCCAAACCTTATTCCACTTTTTCAATGCCTCAAAAACCTTAAAATAATTCTACAAAAACTCATTACATCATTTAGAATGGGATTCTACAAGTCTTTCTACCAAAACCTACTTCAAAGCATCAAATTTCACCAAAAATCATGAAGAATATGAACTAGGGCATCACTAAAAATTTAGTAACCTGCCTTCCCTACTCTTGAAACCTCCTAAAAGAAGCATCCTACACCTAACCATTCCATTCCACCAGGTTTTCACAAGTTCCACCAGTGGAATGGCTTTAATTTTCCATTATGTTGCACCAAACCCTCAAAACAGGGTTATACAGACCACTCTCAGGAATTTTCCTATAAAATTATTAATACTTGATAAAAATAGACCAAACCAAAGAAAAATTAGAGCTAACGCATTCCTTCACCAATTACAATACACTTCAAGCAATAATCTTCCTGTACAGAATCGTGCAGAATGCTAGAGCAGCAATTTACTAGAAAATTGCAAGGAAAACAGTAACTTCAATATTCAAAATTCAAACTTACAATGGCTAACCTCTTTCCCAAAATTCCAAAAGGATTTTTAAAGCATTACAAACATGTCCATTTAGTTTCCAACTGATTCCCAATGAAAGAAACCAACTTGACTCTTCAACTTCCTAATTTTGCACCTTTGCATATGACAACTTTTGAAAATATTGATAATTTTGCAAAAATGAACTCTAGACCGACCCAAATAACTCAAAACATTAAAATATGGTCTATTATGACCTTATTTTATAATAAAGACTCAAAACACACCTGAAACCTATCACAAAATCAAACTAGACCATATTTACAATGAGTTGTTTTGGTGCCCTTGCACCAACCACCCATGCTCAAACTAACATTTTTATTAAATTACTCCAAGACAATAACATAACTTGTACTTCATAATTCATGCAACATACATATAGTCTTAACAAACTAACTATAGTAACCAATAGCATCATAACCACACAAATTCCAATATAGTATATATGTATGTGCCAATAAAAAAGGGTTTCACAAAAACAAGACTCTACCAAGAATCATGCAAGCTTAGCATGCATTTAAATCATCCTTTCCACAACAATGGTATTCATAGATATATAACATTTCAACATAGAAGAATAGAGTAATAAAATTAGCATTCCTAGAATTATAGCTCCAAATGAAAATACTTCCTCCCAAGATCAACTTCCACAATCACGCTTGTTGCTCCTAAGCTCAACCTATCTTCAATTCTAGCCTCTCACAAAACTCTTAAAAAATGAAAATAGACAAAACAAACTCTCTTTCTCATTAAAAATATCAAAAACACACTTGCACAGAAAAATACAGCAGAATTATGAATGAAGAAATCTGAATGAATGAGTGTAACAAAAGGTAGAGAAGTTGCCTCTATTTTTACTAAAATCTGAGCAACTCAATGCTACAAGCAAGTTGCTAAATCCACCACCTTTTCTCCTCTTGCTACCACCACTCAATAGTAATTCCTCCTCTAAATGCATTGACTCAGCCATTTAGAATGAAATGTGGCTGCTTCAAACTCATAATTGATATACATAAACAATCCAAATGTTTCCACCTTAAAATGGACGAGTCACCCTTTTTCAAGTGACAATAATGACTCTTTTACTGAGTCAAAACGCATCAATGCATATCTACAAGTTTCCTAATTGTTATACAAGTCGACTACCTTCATGATCTTCAACCAACTTTGGCTTTGACAAAGTTTGCTGCTCTTTTCTAGTTGAGCATTGGATTAGACTTCTATTTGCTCACTCCACTTATTCTAGCACTACCTACTTTACACATCAACAGGCTATGCATGGTTTACATTCACAACAACTTTAATATATTTGCAATGCCTTAATATAGCATAGCTCATGTGCCTCATAAACTACATAAATATTACTCACTTGTATATAGTATGTGTGACCAATGACAGTATAGGTTAACTACACCTGATCCATACGAATTTGAGGCATATTTAATCCACTATATATCAATATCAATAAGATCATTCAATATAAACTAAACTAAGAATCCATTAAAACTAACGTATTAAATCATGAAAGCTTCAAAAATACCTATTCTAATCCATTGAAACTTATCCTATTGTGGGAGTGGTGTCGCATTGATGTGCAATGGCAACCCTTTCCCAATCCCTTGGATAATGAGCTTGTTTCGATCAATTATATTGAAGAGAATTGATGAAACCAATGAAATATGTGTGATAAAACATGATTTAAATGCTAAGAATAACATGATGAATGCCAGATGATTGGAATATGGTTTTTAGCATTCCATTCCACTGCTCTGGGCTGGCGGCAGGCTGCGAAAAGTTGAAACACGGTGCGAATAAACGTAACGCTTTATGGCGGAACTGGCGGCCGGACTTGTGTTGAGGCACAAAGGATGCAGCGGTAGGCGGGTGAAGGTAATTTAGCTTTCAACATAAGTTCTCTCTTAAAAGATGGATTCATTTGTCTCCAAATAATGACCTATTTATAGGAGGACAAATGAGAAATGGAGGGTTGAGATTAAAAAGGTTAATCAATGGCCAAAAAGGAAGGAAGAATGAAACATTGATCATGGATTCTCATCAATGGATGAGAATCAATGATCACATGGATCAAGGAAAGAATCAAAGGCTCATATTCTTTCAAACAAACACACTTTTAACCTTGCACAAGAAGTCTTGTAAGTTTGTTATAAAAAAGAATATTCTTTTTTTTAAATGAGTGGAGAAAGATAATATTCTTTAGGATATTCTCATGAGTTAAAATAGATATTGAAAAATTCAAATATAAAGTTTTAATGTGTATTTGGTTGAATATTTTGTAAACTTAGGAGGTTTAACAAAATGGTGATTTCAACACAGTGTGTGAGTTAAACTCTCCTATTTAAGGGAAGGCTCCCCCTATCTAAATAACTAAAAACAAATATGGGTGGAACGATAATCTCTCCTCTTGTTTCAGGAAAGATTAAACTCTTTTCTCTTTACAGAAAAACCAGGATTAATTTCTAAATAAAACTCTTACAGTAGTTTGTAATAAAATTAGTAGAAAGGAAATGAAGTTTCCTGAAAGCTCAAAGACTTCCGTCACTTCCTTTGGGATGGGAAAACAACCTCAAGCGCAAAAGTCTTGAAAATCTGCAATCCTATCTACCTTTTGAAAGATAATTCTAATAATAATATACAACATAAAACAGCACAAAGTCTGCAAGTATGATGTATCTATTAACTATTATGAATGAGAATCGTTACGAGCACAAAGACTTGCAATTCTTCTTAACTTCTAAATTATGAATTCAATCTTCAACATTTGCAGCACAAAGTCTAAAAATATTTTAATTGAAGCTCTCCCTAGCAATCTTCCACAATCTTCAAACAATTACAAAGTAATGCTCCAAAATGACATAAGAACACAATGGATGCAAAGTAGGATTTCAACACAAAGTCTAAAATCTATAACTCTTTGATATTATTTGAAAAAGATAAACTTATAATTATAAAGCTCAAAGTCTTTATAAGTACAAAATTTTGCAGAGTTTTCTTGCTTGCCAAAAAGATATATATTACAAAGGACCCCCTCAACTATTTATAGGAGAGAGGTCATGAGAAAAAGGTGGGAGGATCCCAACTAACTTGAGAAATTCTCTCAACCACCAACTACTTGCAATTGACTTATTCCAAATTACAATCCTAATTTATCTTGACTTGTAATTTGATTACATGTAATTACAATCTTGAATAATGCCAGTATCATGGCCACTTGCCATTACAATTTCTGACTTTACATGTAATTTGTCAAAACAAAATTTCAAATGCATAGTTGAAATTATTCTATGTGTCCAAGACACGACTCTAACTACATCATCCTTCATTTGCGATGATCTTCATGCTACTTCAAGATTTTAGAACTTGAAGTATTCAGGATTGGTGAAGACATCTCGAACTTGGAATGGGAATTTGCATTCTTAATGATCATTGTGTCCTTGGCGAACTTCAACCTTATCACAAGCTTGGAGTAGTACCATTTCTTTAGGAAGGAATTTCTTCTCTTTGTTGCATTCTTTTTCCATTCTTAATTCACTTTGTCCCTAGATGGCTTCATGAGGATTATTGACCTTCGAGCTGCTCCATGAATTACTGTTGTATCTCTTCTTCT
Organism: Sequoia sempervirens; assembly: GCA_007258455.2. Classification (NCBI taxonomy): domain Eukaryota; kingdom Viridiplantae; phylum Streptophyta; class Pinopsida; order Cupressales; family Cupressaceae; genus Sequoia; species Sequoia sempervirens. Next base: position 28,188 of record VDFB02039358.1, read on the forward strand.
TTTGTTCACTGATGAAGAACTCATAACACCTTATTCAAGATAAAATTGTTATAAAACAATGCCCATGCCTTGATTTGTTGGTTTGATAGATCATGTGTGTAAACAAGACTGACAAGGGAAGGGATAAATTGATGCAAAAATGGGCTCACAAGTGAATTTTGGGTTTTCGAAAGCTGGCTGCAAGTAAGGTATAATTGGGATTTTGGGAAGCCATTGCAAGTTTATTTACTTGTGCTAACTTGTAGTTGCATTTTAGACAAAAATTCCCTACTTGCAATTGATTGGAAAAATCCCGATTTGATTTCTAGGGCATAATTTTTATATCTTTTTCTTCTTTTCTAGAAAATGGTAATGAGATGGAATGAAATGGAAGGGCAAGTGACTACGAAATGAAAGGAGATGTAAAGAAATGAAATGGTATGGAGGGTATATGCAAATGGAAAATGCATTCTTAGCTGAAGAGAATGAAAGCATATAATGGACAAATGAGATGGGAATAAACAATGAAGTAAAATGTATCTTAAAGATATAGCTAAATTTGCAAATGGAGATACATGGAAAGGCGATGGAGAAAAATGTGTATAAAATGAAGGTGAGTGAAGAGAACATGTTTTTATCAAAACAATTTTGAGAATGGAATGGAAGTAATAAACAAAATACAGAAAAACGTATTTAGAAATGGAATGGTAAATGGGCGAATGAAGAGAACACATTTTTATAAAAACGTTTTCTTCTTTAAACAAAGAATGTTGGAATCAAAGGAAAAACGTGTGAATGTAAATCACGTGTTTCATACAATGATGATAAATAATAGAAAATGTTATAAAGAAATAAGGAAATAAGCAACATACCTAAAAATGGGAAGAAAAACGAAGAAGAAAACCCCAGGCGCGTTTACAAACTCAGAAAATGAAAGAGATTTGATTACAAACAGTCAAAATTCTGATTTAAAGCTCCTTTATCTATAAAATCTGCTTGGAACAAGGAAGACAAATGAAATAGGACTCGAACTGCTCTAATTAGGAATGGCGTCAGACTTTTAAGAGCTCTTTGCAAGTGATTCAACATGAAATCGGGTCTTTTGAGGTATTTGCAAATGACTTAGTATAAAATCAGGCTTTTCAAAAACAAATGCAAGTTACTTTTAATAAAATCGGACCTTTCTAATGATATTGCAAGCATTTGACTAAAATCGGACCTTTTTAATCACTTTACAAGTGAAATCAGGCCTTTTACATGCTATTGCAAGTAGAACAAAAGAAAATCGGGTCTTTTTCACCTATTTGCAAGCAAAACAAAAGAAAAAGAATAAAGGTCGGACCTTTTTGAGGCACTTGCAAGTTATTTAAATGAAATCAGAATTTTTAAATGCCATTGCAAGTAACTTAAATGAAAAAGTAACTTGTAATGGACTTAAGAAGTTCCTATACTTGCAATATAACTAAAAAGTTCCTATTATTGACTTGCAGTGAAGCTCAAAATCTCCTACTTGCAGTGATGTCAGAAAAACCCGAAATTAACCAAAAATACACTAAAAATGACTCAGAATTTAACAAAAACGGATGAGAATGCGTAAAAAGTGATAACCCAAAGGATTATAGACTTAAAATTGAGATCTTCCAATCTTTGCACCTCGTAAAATGTGCCTTAGAAGAGAAAATCTTCAAATATTATCAAAATTTTGATAGGTTATCCCAATTTTTAACAAGTCAAAAATTAGGGACAACAATGAGCAAAAGGGGAAGGAATATTCTATGGGAATATTCCTTTTGGAGGAATGTGCAAAGGAGGAATATTCCCTTGCAAGTGGGGGGATTAGATTTAATTAGTAATTTGATAATTAAATAAAGTTTCAATTATGAAAATTAGGGGAATTATATGATATTCATTAAATAATTGATTTAATGGAGATCAAATGATAAATAAATGGATGAGATTGATTTGATCTATCAATGGTCACAAATGAAAGGAGGATGAAACATGGTGTAACAACCCCGGTGTTCTTCTCAATAAAATTTCCAATGTTTTCACCTTAAGTGAATAAATCATGACACCATGACATGTAGCAATACAAATTTTTCTTCCAATAATGTAAAGTACATGCATAATTGAAATAACACAAATTACAATTTGTCATTACAATCCAAATTAATTTATACAAATCTTCCCAAAACATAGATATCCTATTGAACAAAGATGTCTTACAATATTCAATAAAGATTTCATTCCAGTATAATAATTTCACAAATTACAATATTCCAAGAATGTACACAATTACAAACACAACTCCACCGAGCTTCTTAGCATAAGATATAGATGGTTCAAGAAATTTCCTTTCAAAACATTAGTCTCATGTCGTCTGTTGAGGAAGAGAAGCATCACTCAAGAGCTTTTCGCCAACCATGGACTCATATGCGATCCCCCGCACATCTATCAATGATAGATGGCCCCACCCTTTGATGAAGGTATTGGTTGGGTAACCCCGTATGATATACCACTATGAGCTTAGTGTTGTGCCCTACATGACTAAGATTTATAACCTACACTAGGTACCCCTCATGCATTTAAATGGATATGGTGAACTGACAATGGAGCCTCAAACAATCACACTACTTTGGCCAAAGTATTCTCATTTAGTACTTCGAGTGAAGGTCTACCATTAACTTATACTATAGCAATCTCATTTTGACTTAAGGCCATTATATCTATGCTTATTCAATCCCTCTCCACATGAAAGCTTCTCCCCAAGATAACCTATCTCTTTAACACAACCTAAGGTAACACAACTCATTAAGCAAAGTACTAGTTCCCTCCCTTCACTGGATAACAATCCTAGGAGTAACCTACTAGCCACCTAGCATAATTAAATATCTAGCTATGAGTGTCCCTTAAGCTACCCATGTTTAATCATATCTAGTATAATAACAACACCTATGATAAACAATCTCTCCTATCATGGAGTAATTACAAACGTTGCACAAATAGAGTAAATAGTTTCCACTTTTCTTTCAAAGCAAACATTACTTTTCCCTATATGCATGTAACTATAATAGAATAGTTTAAACAATCAAGAAGCAAATCATTCAAAACTAATACAAAGAGGGGAAGAATATCATCATGATTGTGATAAGCTTTCCAATCGACTAGCTGCAAGCACAACATTTCCAAAACAACAACTAGCCTAGTATTGATCCTTCAGCAAAGTCTCAATAACCAACATCTCACAAGTTGTCAAATACTTCTCTCAAAATAATAAAAAACTCTCTCTAATGCTCAAAGCTCTCACTCATTGTATTGTCAAAATAATGCAGAAACCTGTATGTAAATGGAATGCAAAAACTTGCTCAAGGAATAAGTGTCGCAAACAAGTGAACTAGCTCCACTATTTATACAACAATTTGGTAACTACTCAACCTATAGTTTAGGCATGAGTTTTGATAGTAGCTAGCATGCACAACAACACATATATCGCAGCTAAAAGGTGGAAAACATGTAAGCACTTACTCAGCTAAAACATCTACAGATTGACCTTGTTGATTGATAGCAATTAGAGACTAATTCAAATCTCCATATGATAGAATTCGGTTTGCATTTCATAATGGACATCTATAGGTATAAGGATTCAAAGGTTGCACCAAAGCATCATTATTCACTCTCAGATATGGCGTGATTTCCTTCTTATCAGAAATAGTCAACATCAGATATGCAACACCAAGCTTGCATCGACTAAGTCTTGGTATGAGTCGATTCACATAATATTTCAGTTTGACAAAGTCATCAACTTGTATACATGCCTTTACATCTATGTTGGTCTATGCATAATAACATGGCAGTGAGTGTTTACTAAGTCCACAAGCTTTCTACAAAAGGTGACGACTTAGTCTTTCACCTTTCATTGACTTAATGGTTGCTCATTGTTTGTAGATTACAAACTCTTCATATGCAAACAACAAGAGTATAATGCGGCTAAAGAATACAGTCACATCATTATCATATTTTGGCCTTTGACTTAGCTATTAAATCAGCCTCAAATACTATATTGGCCACTAGTAATTTAGCTACAATTGCACACTAATCCATCTTAGCTACACATTGGCCAAAGGCTCAATGAATGGATTCATTTTGTTGGTTTGGACTTGGTCAAAGTGCTACAGATATATTATACAAGGCGTTGCAAGGTGTGACCCTTGGTCTTCCTTGCAGCACTAGCCCTTGGGTTTGTGACATGGTCTAACTGCCTCCTATGGTTCTTAATCGAAGCTTGTATCAGGCATTGACAGGTCGATCTTTTGGTGCTGCGACAAGTCCAACAATTGGTATCAGAGTTGGTCAGAGGTTCAAATCCCTCGCTTGTGCTGGGGGGGATTGTTGCAAGATGTGACCCTTGGTCTTCCTTGCAGCACTAGCTCTTGGGTTTGTGACATGGTCTAACCGCCTCTTGTGGTTCTTAATAGAAGCTTGTATCGGGCATTGACAAGTCAATCTTTTGGTGCTGCAGCAAGTCCAACACAAGGTAGCGTAATATAATGAGCATTGTATTTTAAATGCTTGTGACTTTAACTTAAGCACTTTACTCATGTGTTATATGATCTTCCAACATTTAAATATGCCTTCATACTATTCCACTCCTTATGTGGTTAAGGCATTCTTCTATATGTTCGCTTTTATCATGCCATACTTTTCTTTATGGTTGCGCTCACATTTATAATGCATCCACTATATATATGTTATTATATATGTTTACTATAATATTACCATAGTAATATATATGCATAAAATCATTCTTCAATAGTGATATATATATATATATATGTATATATATCATATATCGTTTAATATCGTTTTTATATATATTCGCATATAAAACTAATCGGTTCATACATATATATAATCTTCATATATATAACATATATATTATATATAGCATTAAAT
>VDFB02039360.1:0-46164 GCA_007258455.2 Sequoia sempervirens
CTCTATCTCCCAGATAAGACCGCACTATGTTTTTGTGGCCGACTTATTGAGATTATTGTTTATCTTTCTTTTGGATGACCTAATTAATATTATGTGAAGTTGTAGAGAATATAAATGTAAGATCAAATCAGTGTGTAAGAGTGAGTGGATTATATTGAAGATCATGTAGAAGAAGTAGCAAAAGTGTGGAAGATAGATCAAATGTGCTTTAACACCTTACTCAAGAGGAGTGCATTGTTGACATATGTTGTAAATTCTAAATCTTCATGTATCCTACTCTAAGATAGTGAATTCATAAGGTCCTTCTATCTTTCCCTAGAGTTGTGTGCTCTAGTTTGAAAATCCTTTGTATCTTGTCGTAAGGTTGTGCACCTTTGCAATTATTTTGGCAGCAAGCTTTGTTGTAACCTTTTTAAGCAGTGAGCTTCATTCTCACTGTGGTTTTTCCCTCATTGGGTTTTCCAAGTAAATCTGGTGTTATCTTATGTATGTTTGTTCCTTGGTTAAGTTTTTATTTATTTTTATTTGGTTAAGGGTTGAATTGTTGTATCTTTCATTGTTGAGGGTTTCTCACCTTGTTAAGGAACTAAAGTGCTACATTTTTCTTTTCTACCAATCTGTTGGATAGTTTTTATTTTAATAAAGAAGTTAAATTTTGTTGAAGGGTTTATGTTTTGAAAATACTAATTCAACCCCCCTCTTAGTCTTCAAGTGTGTTCAACATAGATAACTACACATTTTCTTGATTTTACAGACATAAGATTGCAAAAAAGTACCAAGTGGTATTACATTAACCATGCGACTAATACCATGAGCTTACAAAATCATTTACCCCTCATTTACTTTTTGGTACTAAGTTTTCCCAATATCAAATATTTTCCCTTGATGTGCAAATCCATATTAAATACTTATCCTAATATTGCATACAAAACATAAAGTGGTCCCAAGAATATCTAACTAATGTGATACACATATCCATAGGTCACCTTCATGCAAAAAATAATATTAAATTTCATTAAAATATTATTCAAGGTGGAAAACATACCTTTTCCTAACATTCTCCCAACTTTTACATACATTACATAAGAGGTAAAAAGTAAACTCAAACATCAAGAGAATAATCTCTATAGTCAACATGTACCATCAAGGAATCAAAATTCTCTATGTTCTCCATCAAGATACTTGGAATAATAATCATGATAATCACCATCTCAAACATGAACCATGTCATCCTCCATCATGCCAATGCATAAAATATAATCACATCCAAAGAGATGTCACACTATCACATAAAAGCATAAGTCTCTCCTCAAACTGATATCCAAACATAAACATTAAATCTAATGGTAATAAATAAGCATCAATAGCTATAAGAAATAATCACCATAAATAAAATAGAAACCACAACTAATTTATATCACATCCAAATAACTATACCTCAAAACCAAGGCATACACATTGGTAGAGCTATTGAAATTTTTTGAAAATTTTGGGTGAGTCTTGCCTTGTCAAGATTTTGAGCTTCTGTGTCTAAGGGTAGGGTTTAGGGTTTAGGTTAAAAACCCTCTTTTCAAAATATGTATAATCATAAGCCTTGAATGTTATAATCCTCTATTGACCTATCACACCCGGTTGCTGTTAACTTTAGTTGCAACTCGAGCCATTGAAATCGTTATTCACACCAACCCCTTTTGACTAAGTCTGTAGGTCACCATATACAAGCTTATCATTTTAATTTTTCCATAGTCAAGCCAAATATTTCATGTCTTAAGACTTATGTATTAAGTCTTTCCTACTGAGGGTCAAGTCATTTCGACCTAGTCATGGCCTCATTTTTAAAACTAACTTTATTGCATGTGCAGATGTTACCGACCATTTGATCTCAAGAATTGATCTTGGCTATTCCCCACTAGCCCTGCATGATTAAAATAATGGTTAAATAAAAGCCGCGGGGTCAGTAAGCTATTGACATGTGTATCACCATGGTTTTGGGACCTGGTCTTCATTGTTGAACTGAGTGTCTTAAGCTTTTAGATCAACGACCAAGATGTGACAGTGAGATTGAATCTTAGCCATTCCCCGCTCACCCCGCGGGATTAAAATATTGCTTTAATAAAAGCCGTGGGGTTAGTGGGATGCCGAAACATGGATTCTATGGTCACTTGGAACAAGAGAAGGTGGAGCCCATGGGCAGATGCGCTAGTGTCTAGTTGGTAGAATCCTATTGGCCAATGGAGTGGCGCACGACATCAATGGAAATTCAAATATCATTGACTCAATCTGAGTCATCCAAAAGGCCATCTCATGGGGAGATCAACGATGGACATTCAAAACTAAAGGTACGAACATGATAGCCATTTTTTCTTCACGCGAGCGAGTAGTAATGGCAGAAATGGCTTCCAAAGCTACCCAATTTTGCTAAAAACTTGGTGTAAATGATTGGTTTTCACATAATTGAGAATTGCAAACAAATTTAGAGTGCATAAGAAATTGAGAAAAGAAATTTGTAGAGTTTAGTGCAATCAACATTAGAGTTTCCTATAATTAAAAGGCTGTAAATAAAACAAACAAAACTTTTTGTGCTTTATTCAAACTATTTGGAATTAGGGTTAATATTCATTGTGTATTCAGTTGAGTTGGTTTTTATGCTTTATTTTAATTGCTTTACTGAGGTTTGAATTTTCTTTAAAATGTCATAATTCTATGAAACCTTTTGAATTTTTTACTTTTGAACCAAGCCCTAGGTTTAAATTCATAGCTATGTCTTGAATCCTTTTGTGCTAAAGCCCTAAATTAGTCTGAACCTATCTTGTTTCCAGTGGTACCCAAAACACAAATCACCAGGTTTGTGACACCAACTAGACTATTGTCCCAAGATATAGTTGACCTATTAAAACCCTCCACTAAAAAAAGGGTTGAGGGAAGACTTATATTTTATGGCCCTAAAATTAAAGAAGGATTAATGGACAAGCAGTGTTCTATTAAGGATGTTGAATTTCCCTTCACTGGATGGCAATTATTTCAACACTAGTTCAGAAATAGAAATCTTGGTGTGCTTGTATGCAATCATTGGAGATTAGATATGATAAAACTGGTAGTTCCCAATGTATACATGTATGTTGACTTATTGAAGGAAATTTCTACGAGGTATGACCCAGTTTCTAGAGTAATCAAAGCATTTGATGGTAAGGAGATGTTGAAAATAACTAGGGAAAAAATTGCAGAGATTTTCTAGCTACATGAGTGGAATAAGGATATGATTCCTATTGATATGGATGTCTTTAGAAAGGAATATGAGAACACTAGGGTGTTTCTCAGAACAACAATGTTACCTATGCACATTTCCAGCACCGGGTTTGGGAAGAATAGGAAACAAATAAAGATTGGTAGAGATGAATTAGAATGCCTCCCCATGAAGTATTTTTCCAACTAGTTAAAAAAAAATCCATTCCTTATGCCAAATCATTGGTTTCACTCCACCTGACACCTTACCAAGAGAGTATAGTTATATGGCAGCACATCTGCAACACCTAGCTTTCAATGTAGTCTATGATTTGTAGGGTGGAAAGAATTGGATACATTTTTGGTGGTATTCTCTCTTAATGCATATGTTCTTGTATAAAGGAGGGAATAATTTTGAGAAGGATATGACATTGAAGAAGAAGGAAGATGGCATAGATCTACCTACCCAATGTTGAACCCATATTCTTGACAAAGATGACCAGAAATTTGATTATGTGGTTTTCCACAATGCCTTTGCCTCAAAGCTGAGAAGGTTCCTAATATATGATCCACCAAGGATCCCCAAGGATATCCATGACTTCCAGAGGCCTATGGAAAGGAGAGAAGATTTGAATTTGAGCCACAATTGGGGAGACATAATCCCATATCCCAACATAACAATCTTCAGAGTCTATGGCACAAATGTTAATCCATTTGTACTACCAAGAGATGTGCCACTAAGGATTGTATTTTTGGAAATCATGTGGCAACAAGGAGCATCTCAAATGGTACACTTGCCTGAGACATTGAGAAAGATCTCTATCTTCCTAGAATAGACAACATTTGCTGATTTTATAATGGTAAAGGGAGGATGGAAGGATTTGGTGCATCTTCTTACACCATATAAATTGAATACAATGTGCCCAAGAAACCATGACCCTAAGGGTTTTATTGCTACAATGATGGAAAAGCATAGAAGTGGCTCTTTTATGCACAAATTTTACTATCTTGAGGATGTAATCGAGAATGTTTTTTGACTTCCAAGAACAAGAGGAGAGGAAAGAAAAATATCTGGCTTTCAATAAAATGATGGAGAAAGTTAAAAGGTCCAATCCCAACTATGATCCTATGCCCAATATCAGGGGTGATTTGAATAGAATTGTGCATGTTATAGACAGTTTTGAGAACATAGTGGGTATCTTGAGGGAAGAGCATGTGGTTATAGATAAAGGAAAGTCAGTGGAAGTTGATGAAGATCCCAATGTAGTGTTGGAGGAGAGACCCTTTTACCAACCACCATCAAAGATAAGAATATATTCCAGGAAGAAGAAGTCAGTAGAAAAGAAGCAAACATTTCCAACCCTTACTACATCAAAGGGATCAAGGGAAACTTCTCTTGAGAGATCAGTGCCATCACCCCCAAGATAGGCTCCATCCATTGTGATTGATGTAGATTCACCTCCTGGGAGTCCTACTCCACTAGAGCAACCACTTGCTAAGAAGCAAAAGATTAAAGCTAAAGGGGTAGCTGATTACCTTGATACAGAGGAATATGATATTCTTATTACTCTTGAAGAAATGCATCAAGGAATGCCTTCTCCCATAAGATAGGTAGCCTCAAGTTCAAGAGAAAGTGGCCTTAGACTTGGAAAGGTTGATCTTATTGGTTTGAACAATGTAGATGATTTGAGGCAAGAAGCTTTCAATGCATTCATGGAAGATGATTCTTTTATTTAAACCAAGGAATTTAGGGATTTTGTATTGAGAGAAAAAGCCTCAAAATATGTAGAAAACATGGCCAAAGAAAGGAGCTTACACCTGAAAGTCCTTGAAGGTACTATTCAGGAAAATGTAAGGAAAGTTATGAGGGAGGAGTTCCAAAAAATTACAGCTGATGAGACCAGAGAACTTGTACAAAAGAGTGGTGTATTGTTGTTACTTGAATGGGACATAGTCGATGTAGTGGTGTTGGAAGCCATAAGGAGGTCTAAAAAGCCCCTGTTTGAAAATGAAGAAGAGGCAAAAGTGGCACTTTAGGGATCAACATCTAGTGAAGAATGGGATGCATTGGACATTTGGTCATTATCTTTGGGATCTAGAAAGTTAGTAGTTGTTGAGCTAGCTGACTTCAGTGGAAAATTGATTTTAAAGAGAGTCTCTGACACTCCAGCCTTGGAAGCAACTGATATGGTAGTAAATTTTGCAAAATTTTCTAAAGCAATAGTAGAAAGCCTTACTCTTGAAAGGGATATGTATAAGAGTAAGTACAATGAATTGGTTGATGAGTATAATGGAAATCAACAAAAGTTGTCTATATTCAAAACTGAGGTAGAATTATACAAGAAGCAGATAGAAATATTGAGGGCACGAGGCCCAACTAGCTCAAGTAATGCACCACCTTTTTCTCCAATGACATAGCCTCTATCTCCCCTTCCACTAGAAAAATCCCTGGCAATAGTACCATATAACATGGGTGAAGAACTACTTATAGTAGAGGAACCAAGAACATCAGGTTCAATTCCATCAAATGAGCCTACCGAAGCACAATTACTCTTACAAATTGAGGTGTACAAGAAATTGCTGGAACAAGCTTGAGACACCATGTATGAGAACAATTCCAATATTGTTCATATAATACTTAAACATATGAATAAGAAAATTCGGAGCAAACTGAATAGTGTTCATGAAAATTATTCTTTGATGCTACATGAAATAAGGTTATCTCAAAGGGATAAGGAATTGGCTGCCCCAGTCTTGGATAAATCAATTCTTAGAGTTGGTGATTTGAAGATTATGGTAGTTGGGGCTAAGTAGTAGGAGGATAGATATCCAAGGTAGTCCCAACTTATAGATTTGTTTTTGAGGTTAGAGAACAAAAGTTTCGGGGGTATGTTGCCCCATTGGAGTAGAAAATAAGAGAATTGAAGGCCAAGTTTGATGAGGAAAATTTGAAATTGTTACCTGATATTCAACGTTCATTTGATAAGGTTAAGCCTCTACAAACATGGAAGCACCAGGTGTATACCACTATTTTTTCTCAAGCAACTCTCATTTGTGAGAATATCAACATTGATATATTGAAGAATACTCTTGAGAAACTATCTTTCATCATCAGCTTCTTGGAAGATTTCGACAAAGAATCCAATTCAATGATGACAACGTACTCTCCATATAGAAAGAAGATGGATGAAATCATTGATTTCAATTGGCCATCTGATGCATAATATGAGCAATGGAAGAGGATATTTATTGATGAATTGGATTTGTTAATAAAGGAATGGAGAACACATATACTTGGTCAAGTATAGTACATGTTTGGCCTTAGAGATTACAATGTATAAAAGATATGTGTCTCCAAATTGTAAACACAATAGGTAAATACTAATTACTAATGACTGGGATGCTGAATTGGATGTTTATTCACCTTTTCTATCTTTTGCATATTTTTGTCATTTTTCTCAAAAGAATGAATATGTTGCAATGGTTAGAAGATTTTCTTTTCAACAAAGTTCCTTTTGGAAGGTGGGTCTATCTTCCTCAACAAATAGAAGTGAAATTTGTCTCATATATGTTCCCTCCAATTGAAATTGTAAATATAACTGCAAAGGGAATTATATGTTATAGTAGTGAAATTGAAATGTGACATGTGTACTTTTCAGCCTGAAGCTTGTTTTGCTCCCTTGTTCTAATAAAAGGGAATTCAAGTCCATTAGTATGGGTCTCTTATTGAATTATCAATCTCAATTATGAAAATTGTGAACACAAATATAACATTTTTGAAGTTTGTATCTTAAGTTTTGAGTCGAACAAGTGAATTTTGTCAATTGTATGGTTTATGAACATATTTGAACAATAATTCAAATCTCTTGAGTCTATCGTCTCTCTAGCTTTACATTGTATCTGAATTATTAATGAAAATTCGATCAAGAATCCTTTCATTAATATTCATTGTCATTGTGCTTTGATGCATGTTTTAATTTAGGCTCTGGTTCAATGCATCAATTAAAATGATCTGATTAAATCATGAATTCATATACTTGTGTAGTGGATCTAATAATTAATGATATAGTCTGAGGATTAATATGTGAATTGTAAGGAAATCTCATGAAGATCATGGATGTTTAGGATTAAATTCACTGTATAGTTCAATTTGTTGTGTTTTGACTCCTTGCCCAGAGATATGGCACTGATCTTGAGTATTGTATGCATTTCCCATTGTTCTGGTTATCCAATTTGAGAATAAAAATTCATAAATAATATTTTAATCAATCTACCTTTGTTATGGTTGGTGTTGTATGAATTCCCAACTTTAGAAGTGTGATCTTTCAAAGGAATTACCAGTTTCTTTAAATATTTCATTAATTTAACATTGGAATGAAAATGTATCTGTTAATTGTGCAATGCGTGATATAATTGTGTAGCAAGGTTGTGAGATGCACATTGTGGGAACACCCTCCTGGGTCTTACAGAGTGCAAATTACAGGAGGGGAGGATTCTAGCTTCCTCTCTTTCATTGGCCAATCATCTCCTAAGTATTCGAGAATTGAATTTTGGAAAATTCATAGATGGTTAGTGGGATCTGCTTGGTTCTTTAAAACTAACCAACAAATTGATAACTCTATTGGGGATAAGTCTGATAAAGTTTATTCTTGAGGAAGCCTTTTCTATGATCGCTATGAATTATAGTGATGTCTATTCATAGAGTGAGTATATTTGAAGTTTTTGATCACCTTTTCCTAGGTTTGTTTCAAAGTTTACCACCAACTTTTGTGTTATAAATTCATTGCTCAAAGCTCAATTAAAAGAACTTCACATTTGTCAAAGCTTGTCTAAGTCTATAAATATCTCATGAAATTTTCATAAATTATAACATAATTTCTATGAATTTATCCCAAGCAATTTGGGTGGAAACTCTAAAATCTTTGCACTAGTGTGTGCCAATATTCGAAGATATTGAATAAGCTAAGAAGAGGAATAGAAGAAAATTGAAAAGGTTGATAAAGGAAAAGAATATTCAAGCACAAATGTGAGAAACCCATGGCCACATGAAGAAACATCTAGAGCAGAAAAAGGAAGGAGAATTTCTGAAGAACACTCGTGGAAAATGGGTGAGAGAAAAGGATGCATAAACAAGTAAGTCTACCCCTCATCCTACTCCTAAATGCGAACTTCATTCTAGTTCTGGTTCTGAATGTGAAAGAAACTTGTTAATTTTTAGTGATAATACTTCTCCTAAAAGAGGGGAAGTTATAATGAAAATTTTTGTGAGTGAGAAGCATTCAGATCAATCCTTAATGACTAGGCAAAGAAGAGAGAGGGAAAGAATTCAACAAGATAATGTAAGTGCCAGTGATGCTAGGGCTGTAGGGTGTTTTTCTACAACTTCTATCATAAATACTCCTCTTCCTCAAGATCTGCTAATTGGTTTTGATGAGTATGCCTGTGAACATGCCCATGAAAATACCCCTGGCCATGCCGATATTGTAGTAACATTTGATGTTGATACCACTTTACCAAAAGAGGAAGAAGTTTTTAATGATATGCAACGACTTAGAGAAAGAGCCTTAAGATGTGATGAAAATAGAAAGAAAAGGGATGGATAAAAAGAAAAGAGGATAAGGGAAGCCATGATTGAGAGAGATATGTTACAAAGAAAATTTGAGCAAATGGAGGAATTGAGAATGCTAGCAACTAGATCTACCCAAAAAATTGGTCCTACTATTGAAGAGATTGTAACAAGGGATCCTATAGTTCCCTCTCCTGATAATGCTTGTGTAAATTCATGGATCAATCCTATTGTAAAGGCTTCCATTCCAGTTAATCCTCCCCCTAGTAATACAAATGTTGCTTCCCAGAGTGATGATAAAGGAAAGAATCCCATGGGGGGAATAAAGATAAATGAGGAAGGTTATTTTAAGGACACATCATAGAATGATTCTATCTCATTGGATGATAAGATAATAAAAGAAAATGAGGAGTTACAAAAGAAAGTGCAAGAGATGGAGCTGTTAGCTGTGAACATTGAAATGAAGAAGAAACTAGGTTTCCTAGAGACTACCATAAAGGTTGTTGTCCCTAAAACTCAAATCCCTCAAGCCCATACACCATCTTCAAGTTCCCATGTGAATGAAAACCATTCATCTAGTGAAAATCCTTCCAATTTATCTTTACAGCCAGAGAATAGGGCTAGGAGAACCCAACAGTATGACCAATATGATTCCCAACCAAGAAGGCCCAAAAAAAATTATGATAGGATAAGGAATCATGACAATAAAAATGAGGAGGGACCCTTTGGAAGAAGATTATTACATACTGATAGATATAGGAAACTATGTTTTGATAACATCTCAGGGTACCCAAATCCTATCCTAGATAATGCAAGAAAACATGTACCCAAATTTACTGGTAATAATGCTCTCAAGGCTGAAGATCATTTGAAAGCATTTCATATTTTTGTGGAATATTTTGAGCTATGGGATGATGATGTTGCTATGAAATACTTTATGTAATCATTGATTGAAGACACTAGGGATTAGTACAAGAGTTTTCCTGATGCAAGTATTGATTCAAAAGATGCTTTCTATAGAATCTTTAGAGAACAATATGGAGACCAAACCAATCCTATGTTTAGGCTAAATGATTTTAATAATATCACAAAGGGACACAATGAAATGGAAATTGAGTTTAATGTAAGGTTCCAAAAGGCTATGGATAGAGTCCCTGGTTATTTAAGGCCTAATGAATATGCATGCCTAGTAGTATACTGTAATGCATATGATTCAAAAATGTGTTACTTACTCAGGGAAAAGGATCCATAGAATTTGAGAGAGGCCTACAAAATGACAGTTTATATAGAAAACAATAGGAGAGCATCAGGTAAAGTGGGTAGAAGGGATGAACCTAAGGATCTAAAGAATCCTAGAGTTTAGAATGAAAAGGTTGGTAAAACTAAATCTCCTGAGGAGAAATCAGATCAAGTTATTAGCCTGTTGTAGAAGGTGGCAAAGAATGAAAAACCCTAGTTCCAAAGAAATGAAAGGTCATCGAGGTTATAGGATTACCTCTATCATACTAATTGGAATAATAGAAAGTTGGTTCACAACAACCAGAGAAATATTCCGGCACAAGGTACACCTGACCCATTATAGAAGCACTCTACAAATGTCATTGAAGATTTACCATGGTGTATGGTATGTCAATTACCTCACTCACAACAAAAATTTGTAGTGGAAATATCTGTAGAGGAGTCCCAAGATGATCAAGGAGATTTTGAGCCTCCTCAAGATCAGGATGAGATAGTAAATGTACTAATGACTGCATCTAATCTCTCTTGTGATGATTATTCTTATAATGATGAGCCTTGCAGAGGTGATGTAGATATGCAAAGAAAAGAAGTGAGTGCACACCACTAGCAAATATTCTCTGATGAAGAAAGAGATGATGACTGCCATATCTATAATCTTGAAGTGGTTAATGTTTTCCTAAGAAGATCCTCAAATGAAGAGATTGAAAGTATTACAGGTGCATTACCTAATCGAGCAATAAGTAATTATCATTTGAGAAACAAAGTTGTGAATGGTGATCAAGGTAAACCTGGTAGCTTTTTCATTAAAGAGAAGAAAGTAGATGACAAGGGGACTAAAGAAGAAAACAAGAAAGATGAGACAAAACCCAAAGAGGATAAAGGAGCCAAAATTTGGGCTAAGAAGGGTAAAGCCAAGGCGGGCGATCAAGTCATTTCCCTAGCTGTGAAGGCTAAAGAGAAGGAACATATTATGGAAAAGAGTGAGAAAAAAATTGACAAAATAATGGGTAAGGAAGTAGTCTTTCTTGAATTGCCAAAATATACTCCTATGGATATGTTTCAAATGTTGTTCTAGGTTATACATGTCTCCACTTTTAGAAATGATGAGGATTGATGCATAAAATAAGATGTATTCTCATCAAAGTGTAGCCTCAACCTCTAATGAAAAATTATGGTTGATCCACCTAAAGTGGCCAAGAATCAAGAAAAGAGTGAAGAAGTGGGAAGGAGTGGTTGAAAAAACTAATATCTATTTGGGGACTACAATTACTACAGCTTCCAAACATATTAATCCATTTTTCCCCGAGTTTGATCATCGATGGGAAGAAAGTAAGAAACTCCGCATTGATTGATTCAGTGGGCCTCAAAACAATGTAATGTAGTAGAAATCAAGTGAAGGAAATGGGTTTGAAGATTGATAATTCTTATGGAGTGTTACACTATGGACCTTTAAAGTACCTAGGTGATTAATAGAGTCCCATAAGTTTGTAGCATTCCCTTTTTGTGAAGGAGAAGGAATTATACATGAGTATCATAGTGGTGGATATCCCACCAAATTATGGGATGTTGTTATCAAGACAGTGGAGTGCATCCATTGGTGGAAGAATTCAGTGTCATTTATCTTTTGCTACCTTTTCCATTGATCAAAAGTCCATGTAAAAATTACTAGGGAACCAAGATCATTTCACATGATTGAGTATGCAAGGATCCAAAAACTAAAAATAAATGAAACCCTGCATACCGGTTCAGACACTTTTCAAGCTGTTAACTGAAACAAAGAATAGGGCTAAGCCTACACCAACGATGGTAGAGAGGTCCAGATGTTCTGGCTAAAGGAGACTCTCTTTGGACTCAGGCACTGATGGGACTTTAAGTCCAAGGAAGGCTTAGAAAGGTGAGTTGTCCCCATTTCCCATTGGGCAAAACATTCAAATTTTCAAGAAACTTTCTAACAAATAATGTAGCTGAATATGAGGCTCTATTGCTTGATCTAAAATTAGCTTCAAAGCATAGTATTAAGATGTTAAAAGTGGTTGGAGATTTTTAATTAGTGGTTTTCCAGGTTAGATCCAAATTTGTTTCCAAAAATAAAAGGATTAAGCAATATAGGAATGTAGTTTGGGATACTATAGAGGTTTTTGATGCTTTCAATATAGATTGGATAGAAAGAGGAATGAATGTTAGAGAAGATTTGTTAGCCAATATTGCTATCAAATTAGATGTCACTTTTGATGGCATCTCAAAGATAGAGGTGCAAACTCAGCCTATAGTGCCTGAAAATATTTGCAATTGGCAAGTATTTGATGATGACAACTATATTTTGAAATTTTTGCATTGTATTGATCAATATGAAAGCAAATAAATTGACTTTGGTTAATTGTTGGTGGAAGTAGATAGTAAGGAAATACTTTTTGGGAATGAAGTAATCCAACTGAAAACCAATAAGATTCCCAAAGGACTAGTTGCATTGGAGAGGGTCTTTGATGGCCCTGATAAAACAAATGTTAAGTAGACATCTTCCCACAAGAAAGATTTGGAAGAATTCAATTTAGGAACCAAGAATTCTCCCAAGAAGGTATACATAGGAAAGAAGATGAAGCCTCATGTTAGAACCATGTTGATTACCCTATTAAGAAAGTATAGACATGTGTTTTCATGGTCATATAATGACCTAAAGGATTATAGGGAAGATTTATTTCAACATGAGATACCTTTGAAGCCTGATGTAAAACCTTTTAGGAAGAAGAAGACACTAATAAATTCCACACTACAGCCCAAAATGCAAGAAGAACTCACAAAGTTAAGGGATGCAAGAATTGTTAAGCCCATTAAGCATTCTTCATGGGCCTCAAATTTGGTTCTAGTTAGAAAAAAGAATGGTGACTTGAGGCTTTGTGTTGATTTCAGGAATCTAAACGTAGAATCCTTGAAAGACAATTATCCTTTGCCTAATATGGAGGAAATGTTGCAAATGGTGAGAGGATGTGAGTTGCTATCAATGATGGATGGGTTCTCAGGCTATAACTAGGTCATGGTGAAAGAATCTGAACAATACAAGACCAGATTCACTACACCATGGGGAGCCTATGTGTATGCGAGAATACCATTTGGCCTAATTAATGAAGGTGCAACATTTCAAAGAGCCATGGATGTGGCCTTTGTTGACTTTATTGATCTAGTCCTAGCTATATATCATGATGATTTGATTGCACATAGTAAGAAGGAAGAAGATCATTTTTCTCACTTGGAGAAAATATTTGTCAGAGCTCTTGAATATGGGATTTCTTTGAATCCTAAAAAATGTTCTTTTGGGGTTAAGGAAGGTAAGTTTTTGGGACACATTATGTCTAAAGAAGGGGTCAGGATTGATCCTAAATGTGTAGCAGCTATAGATAAAATCTCACAACCTAGAAATGCAAAGGGGATCCAATCATTTTTTTGGCTAATTAATTTTGTGAGAAGGTTTGTCACAAATTTTGCTGAAATTGTTAGGCATATCTCTAAAATGCTGAAGAAAGGAGAAAAGGTAGCATGGACACAAGAGCCTACCAAATCCTTTCAAGCCATAAAGGATTCCATTCAAGAGGTGCATGTGCTCAAATCCCATGACTATTCAAAGCCATTTCAACTATTCACTTTTTCTTCTTTCCATACTATGACAAGAGTATTATTACAAAAGAATGATGAAGGCTTTGAGTAGCCAATTGCTTTCTTTAGAAAATGTTTACAGGCTATTGAGTTTAAGTATGAAGCCATAGAGAAGCAAGCCTATGCATTAGTTAAAGCTGTAAAAAATTTTAGGACATATTTGATGGGAGCAACTGTTGTAGCATATGTTCTCAGTGCAATAGTTAAAGATATCTTCACTAAATAGGAAATCACAAGGATAAGATGTAGGTGGATCAATAGGATCCAAGAGATCAATATTGATATTCAAATTACAAAGCTGGTAAGAGCTCAGGGTCTAGCTAGGTTGATGGTTGAGACCAACTTGGAAGCCAATTAGATAAATCAAGTTGAACATGAAAATGTTGTGCCCATATGTGGCATGCAGACCCGTGGATGGTACAAAAGAATTGTGGAATACCTGCAAACAATGCAATGTCTTGAAGGAATACCCAATAATGAAAGGAGAACTCTTAAGCTGCAAGCTATCAAATATATCATTATTGATGGTGAATTCTGGTGGAGAAGCCCAGAAGGTGTATTACTTAGATGTCTGGATGGAGATCAGGAAGAAATTTAATTAAGATGCACAAAGGAGCTTGTGGAGGTCACTACATGGTGAAAATAACTAATCACAAGATACTAAGAGCAGGATTTTGGTGGCCAACTATATTCAAAGATACTCATAGGTTTTTTAATAGATGCAATGCATGCCAGAGGTTCATTAGTAAATTAAAGTTCTCAGGTAATTTTCCTCTTAGGCCAATCTCAGTTCAAGCTCCTTTTCAACAATGAGGCATTGATTTTATTCGTGAAATGTTAGAGAAATCAAGTTGGGGACACTCCTGGATCCTTGTTGCAACAAATTACTTTACAAAGTGGGTAGAAGTAATTCCCACAAGGAAATAAAAAAGTAAAGTGGTAATTTATTTTTTGATGAATAATATATTTATTAGATTCAGAGTCCCAAGAAGAATTATTTCTAACAATGCCATGTGCTTCAAATCTGAGGAATTTACTAATTTTTGCAATAAGCATGGTACATGTATATCCTACTCAACTCCCTATCACCCACAAGGGAATGGACAAGCAAAATCCAACAAGAGTTTGATGAAGATCATCAAATGAATGATTGAGAAAAATAAGAAAGCATGGGATTCAAAATTGCAGCTTGCATTGTGGGCAGATAGGACTATAGTCAAGAAGGTCATTGGTAAATCACCACTTAACATTGTTTATGGAGTAGAAGCAAGGATACCTCATAGCAACTTGTTAAATATGTACAAGTTTTTTCAAGAGTATGATACTTACATGTGTGATGAGATACAACACATGATGAACGAGTTGATTGAGCTTGATGAAACTAGAAGAGAAGCTCATAAAAGAAATGAGAAGTTGAAAATTCAAGTCAAACACCTATATGATAATAATTCCATTGAAAGGAAATTTTAAGTTGGATGCATAGTCTTAATGTGGAATACCAGGATGAAAGACAAAGGAAAACACGAGAAGTTTGATCCTTTGTGGCTTGGGCCATATTTGATTGTAGATACACATGGGGAAAACTCATATTTCTTGCAATCCTTGATAGGTGAAATTCTAGAACTACCGGTACATGGATAGTTCTTGAAGTCCTATTTCTCCTAAAATAGGTTATCTTCCATGTATGTTGTATATTTTGTAATTAGTGTACATAGGTTTGGTGTGTTTGGTTTCAGTTGCATCTGCTTGCCTTGTCTAGGCAAGCTCCTAGGTTTTTTGTCTCTCTGTGTTGGTCTACTTCACCATGAGATCTAGATTCTCACCATACCCACCAGGGGTATGTGTCCCAGAATGAGCCACTAGTAGAGCTACTATTTTTTTTGAAAATTTTGGGTGAGTCTTGTCTTGTCATGATTTTGAGCTTCTGTGTATGAGGGTAGGGTTTAGGGTTTAGGTTAAAAACTCTCTTTTCAAAATTCTAATAGTCATAAGCCTTTAATGTTCTAGTACTCTATTGACCTATCACAATAATTTTCTAGTCACTTTAGTTGCAACTCGATCCATTTAAATCGTTATTCGCATTGACCCCTTTTGTTTAAATCTATCAGTCACCATTTACAAGCTTATCATTTTAATTTTTCCATAGTTGGGCCAAATATTTCATGTCTTAAGACTTATGTATTATGTCTTTCCTACCGAGGGTCAAGTCATGTCGACCTAGTCATGGCCTCGTTTTTAAAACTAACTTTGTTGCATGTGCAAATGTTACCAACCATTCGATCTCAAGAATTGATCCTAGTCATTCCCCGTCAGCCTCGCACGATTAAAATAATGGATAAATAAAATCCATGGGGTTAGTGAGCTATTGACAAGTGTATCACCATGGGTGTGGGACCCGGTCTTCACTGTTGAACTTGATGTCTTAAGTTTTCATATCAATGACCAAGATGTGATGATGAGATTTAATCTCATTCATTCCCCGCTCACCTCGTGGGATTAAAATATTGCTTAAAAAAAATCTGCGAGGTCAGTAGGCTACCGACACATGGATTCTATGATCACTTGGAACAAGAGAAGGTGGAGCCCAGGGGTTTATGAGCTAGTGTCTAGTTTGTAGAATCCCATTGGCCAATGGAGTGGCGCATGACAACAATGGAAATTCAAACATCATTGAATCGATTTGAGTTGGACGAAAGGCCATCTCACAGGGAGATCGACGACAGACACTCAATAATAAAGGTACAAACATGATATCTATTTTTGCTTCACGCAAGCGAGCAGTAATGGCGGAAATGACTTCCAAAGCTACTCAATTTTGCTAAAAACTTGGTGTAAATGATTGGTTTTCACATAATTGAGAATTGCAAACAAATTTAGAGTGCATGAGAGATTGAGAAAAAGGAATTTGTAGAGTTTAGCATGATCAACATTATGGTTTCCTGTGATTAAAAGGCCGTAAGTAAAACAAACACAACTTTATGCGATTTATTTAAACTAATTGGAATTAGGGTTAATATTCACTGTGTATTTAGTTGAGTTGGCTTTTTTGCTTTGTTTTAATTGCTTTAATGAGGTTTGAATTTGCTTTAAAATGTCATAATTTTATCAAACCTTTTGAATTTTGTATTTCAAGATGAGCCCTAGGTTTGAATTCATAGCTAGGTCTTGAATCCTTTTGTGCCAAAGCCCTAAATTATTCTGAACCTATCTCGTTTCCAATGGCACCCAAAACACAAACCACCAGTTCTGTGACACCAACTAGACTGATGTCCCAAGATATAGTTGACCTATTGAAACCCTTCACTAACAAAAAGGCTGAGGGAAGACTTATATTTTATGGCCTTAAAATTAAAGAAGGATTAATGGACAAGTAGTGTCCTATTAAGGATGTCAAATTTCCTTTGACTGAATGGCAATTATTTCAACCTTGGTTCAGAAATAGAAATCTTGGTGTGCCAGTTTGCAATCCTAAGAGATTAGATACGGGAAACCTGGTAGTTCCAAATGTATACATGGATGTTGACTTAATGAAGGTCATTGCTATGAGGTATGACCCAATTTCCAGAGTAATCAGAGCATTTGATGGTAAGGGATGTTGAAAATAACTAGGGAAAAAATTGTAGATATTTTTCAACTACATGAGTAGAATAAGGTATGTTTCCTATTGATATAGATGTATTCAGAAAGGAATATGAGAACACCGGGGTACTTCTCAGAACAACAATGTTACATATGCACGTTTCCAACACCGGGGTTGGGAAGAATAGGAAACAAAAAAAGATTGGTAGAGATGAATTAGAACCCCTACCCATGAAGTATTTTTCAAACTACTTCAAGAAAAAAATCTATTCCTTATGCATGATCATTGGTTTCACTCCACTTGACACCTTACCAAGAGAGTATAGTGATATGGAAGCACATCTACAACACCTAACTTTCAATGTAGTCTATGACTATGCCACATATCTGTCAGAGCGTGTCCATAAGGGTTTAGTTGATTTGTAGGGTGGAAAGAATTGGATACATTTCTGGTGGTATTCTCTCATAATACATATATTCTTTTATAAAGGAGAGAAGAATTTTGAGAAGGATATGACATTGAAGAAGAAGGAAGATGTCATAGATCTACTCGTCTAATGCTGGACCCAAATTCTTGAAAAAGATGACCAAAAATTTGATTATGTGGTTTTCCACGACTTTGCCTCAAAGCTAAGGAGGTTCCTAATATATGATCCACCAAGGATCCCTAAGGAGATCCATGACTTCCTAAAGCCTATGGAAAGGAGAGTAGATTTGAATTTGACCCACAATTGGGGAGACATAATCCCATATCCCAACATAACAATATTTAGAGTCTATGGCACAAATGTGAATCCATTTGTACTACCAAGAGATGTGCCACTGAGGATTAGATTTTTGGAAATCATGCAACAACTAGGAACAACTCAAATGGAACATGTGACTAAGACATTGAGAAAGGGTTGTTTCTTCCCATAATGGACAACATTTTTTGATTTTATAATGGTTAAGGGAGGATGGAAGGATTTGGTGCATCTTCTTGCACCATATAAATTGAATACAATGCACCCAAGAAACCATGACCCTAAGGGTTTTATTGCTGCAATGAAGGAAAAGCATAGAAGTGGCTCTTTTGTGCACAACTTTTACTATCCTGAGGATGTAATCAAGAATGTTTTTTAAATTCCAATAATAAGAGGAGAGGAAAGAAAAATATTTGTATTTCAATAAAATGATGGAGAAAGTTAAAAGGTCCAATCCCAACTATGATCCTATGCCCCATATTAGGGGTGATTTCAATAGAATTGTGCATGTTATAGACAATTTTGAGAACATAATGGGTATCTTGAGGGAAGAGTGTGTGGTTACAGATAAAGTAAACTCAGTGGTAGTTGAGGAAGATCCTTATGTAGTTTTGGAGGAGAGACCCTCTTACTAGCCACCATCAAAGATAAGAATAGATTCCAGGAAGAAGAAGACATTATCTAGAAAAAAATAAAATATTTCCAACCCTTACTACATTAGAGGGATCAAGTGAAACTTCTCTTGAGAGATCAGTTCCATCACCCACAAGATAGGATCCATCCATTGTGATTGATGTCGATTCACCTCTTGGCAATCCTGCTCCACCAGAGCAACCACCTGCTAAGAAGCAAAATATTGAAGCTAAAGGGGTAGTTGATTACCATGATACAAAGGAAGATGATATTCTTATTACTCTTAGAGAAATGTAACAAGGAATGCCTTCTCCCATAAGGGAGGTTGCCTGATGTTCAAGAGAAAGTGGCCTTAGACTTGGAAAGGTTGTTCTTAGTGGTTTGAACAATGCAGATGATCTGAGGCAAGAAGCTTGCAAAGAATTCATGGAAGATGATTCTTCTATTGAAACCAAGGCATTCAGGGATTTTGTATGGAGAGAAAAAGCCTCAAAATATGCAGAAAATGTGGCTAGAGAAGGGAGCTAATACCTAGAACTCCTTGAAGGTACTATTCAGGAAAATGTAAGGAAATTTATGAGGGACGAGTTCCAAAACATTATAGCTAAGGAGGCTAGAGAACTTGTACAAAAGAGTGGTGTATTGTTGTTACTTGAATGGGACATAGCTGATGCAGTGGTGTTGGACACCATAAGGAGGTTTGAAAAGCCCCTGTTTCAAAATGAAGAAGAGAAAAAATTAGCAATTCAGGGATCAACATTCAGTGAAGAATGGGATGCATTGGCAGTTTGGTCATTGTCTTTGGGATCTAGAAAGCTAGTAGTTGTTGAGCCAGCTAACTTCAGTGGACAATTGGTTATAAAGAGAGTCTCTGACACTCTAGCCTTGGAAGCAACTGATATGGTAGTAAATGTTTCAAAATTTGCTAAAGCAATAGTAGAAAGACTTTCTCTTGAAAGGGATATGTATGGGAGTAAGTACAATGAATTGGTTGATGAGTATAATGGAAGTCAAGAAAAGGTGGTTGTATTGGAAATTGAGGTAGCATTATACAAGTAATAGATAGAAATATTGAGGGCACAAGGAATAGTTAGCTCAAGTCATCCACCATCTATTTCTCCAATGACACAACCTCAATCTCCCCTTCCACTAGAACAAGCCCTGACAATAGTAACATATAACATGAGTCAAGAACCACTTAAAGTAACGAAACCAAGCACATCGGGTTCAATTCCATCAAATGAGGCTACCAAAGCACAATTACTCTTATAAATTAAGGTGTACAAGAAATTTCTTGAGCAAGCTTGAGAAAAAATGTATGAGAATAATTCCAATACTGTCCATACAGTACTTGAACATATGCATAAGAAAATTCAGAGCAAACTGAATAGTGTTCATGCAAATTATTCTTTGATGCTACAAGCAATAAGGTTATCTTAGAGGGATAAGGAATTGGTTGCTCCAGTCTTAGATAAAATAGATTCCTATAGTTGGTGATTTGAAGCTTATGGAAGTTGGGGATAAGCAGTAGGAGGATAGATACCCAAGGGTGGTCCCAACTTATAGATTTGTTTGTGAGGTTAGGGAGCAAAAGTTTCAGGAGTATGCTTCCCCATTGGAGCATAAAATAAGAGAATTGAAGGCCAAGTTTGATGAGGCATATTTGACATTGTTACCTGATATTCAACATACCTTTGATGAGGTTAAGCCTCTACAAACATGGAAGCACCAGGTGGATACCACTATTGTTTCTTAAGCAACTCTCATTTGTGAGAATGTCGAAATTGATATATTGAAGAATACTCTTGAGAAACTATCACTCATCATCAACTTCCTAAAAGATTTCGACAAAGAAGCCAATTCTACATGATGACAAAGTACTGTCCATATAGAAAGAAGATGGATGAAATCATTGATTTCAATTGGCCATTTGATACAAAATATGAGCAATGGAAGAGTATATTTATTAATGAATTTGATTTGTGAACAAAGGAATGGAGAACACATATACTTGGTCAAATATAGTACAGGCCTGGCGTCAGAGATTACAATGTATAAAAGATATGTGTCTCTAGATTGAAAACACAATAGGTAAATGTTGATTACTGATGATTGGGATGCTGACTTGGATGTTTATTCACCTTTTCTATCTTTTGCATATTTTTGTCATTTTTCCCTAAGGAATGAATATGCTACAATGATTAGAAAATTATTCTTTTCAACAAAGTGAATTTTGGAAGGCAGGTCTATCTTCCTCAACAAATGGAAGTGAACTTTGTCTCATATATGTTCCCTCCAATTTAAATTGCAAGTATAACTACAAAGGGAATATGTTATAGCGGTCAAATTGAAATGTGACGTGTAATTTTTGGGTCTAAAGCTTGTTTTTATCCCTTGTTCTTTTAAAAGGGAATTCAAGGCCATTAGTACAGGTCTCTTGTTCAATTATAGATCTGAATTATGAAAATTGTGGGCACATAGAGAACATTTTTGAAGTCTGTATCGTATGTTTTGAGTTGAGCAAGTGATTTTTTTCAATTGTATGGTTTTTGAACATATATGAACAATAATGTAAATCTCTTGAGTCTATTGTCTCTCCAACTTTACATTGTATATCAATTACCAATGAAAATTCAAGCAAGAATCCTTTCATTAATCTTCATTGTCACTGTGCTTTGATGTACATGTTTTAATTTAGGCTCTAGTTCAATAGATCAGTTAAAATGCTTTGATTAAATCATGTATTCATATACTTGTGTAGTGGATCTGATAAGTAGTGATAGAGTCTGAGTATTAGTATGTGAATTGTGAGGCAATCTCATGAAGATCATGGATGTTTAGGATTAAATTCACCGTATAGTTCAATTTGTTGTGTTTTGAATCCTTTCCTAGAGACATGGCACTGATCTTAAGTATTGTATGCATTTCCCATTGTTTTGGTTATCCAATTTGAGAAAAACAATTCATAAATAATCTTTTAATTGATCTACCTTTGTTGTGGTTGGTGTTGTATGAATTCTCAACTTTAAAAGTGTGATCTTTCAAAGGAATTTCTAGTTTCTTTAAATATTTCATTAATTTAGTATTGGAATGAGAATGTATCTGTTAATTGTGCAATGTGTGATATAATTGTATAGCAAGGTTGTGAGATGCACATTGTGGGAACACCATGCTGGGTCTTATAGAGCCCAAAGTGCAGGAGGGGAGCATTCTAGCTTCCTCTTGTTCATTGGCCAATCATCTCCTAAGTATTCGAGAATTGAATTTTGGAAAATTCATAGATGCTTAGTGGGATCTGCTTGGTTCTTTAAAACTAACCAACACAAATCATAATAGGTAAGCCTCATGCCATCAACATATCCATTAACTTTAAATTATACTTCCACATTAAGAGCTTGGGTGGAGGCTATGAATTTTAGTGCAAAGCTAAGGTTGGTGGTTATATCTATAGTTCTTGTCCAATGCAATACATACAACTCTATCACTAAGGGAATAACTCTTGATAACTAAGATTTTTGAAACTCCACCTATAGTTATTGAATTTTGTTTGGCCTTTGAGTCTAGTCCATAATTATAGAAAATATTTTGTATAACTCTATCATATCTACCATAATTTTTTCTCTCTTTTCCCTTTTATAGATTTTGATGGTAGTATTTCAATGTTAGTTTAGCTTTATTAGGATATAATTATAGTGTAATAATTTTCTCTTCTCTTTTTGTAGCTACTCAACAAGAACCTAGAATTGGAATTTTTTGTTCAATTTTGGTATTTATTTGTCTTGCAGTTTTAGCTACACACTAATTTGATTTATAATATCCATGGTTCACCCCAATTCATTCTCCCTCTTTTCCAAATTCCTATTAAATTGGAGGAAATGTAAGGTGATATATTTTTAGTTTCTTCCACCAATTCCACCCTATCCCCATATTGTACCTTGATCAAACTCATGCCCACAACATAAAAATAGTGATCCTCTTGGCACATTAGGTATTACAGCTAGTCCATATTAGGGTCCATATGATAAATGATCAAATAATATTGAGAAGTATCTTATAATGAGCTATTATTTCTATACATGGGACTTGTATCTTATTTTTATCTCCATCTTTCTATGTTTACCTCATAGGCCTACCTATATGTTTGCATTTTTTGGTGTAATTATGTGGGAGAGTATACAAAAAATTATATAAATAGGGATCCTTGAGGTTGACCATATGGGAAGGTTACCATTTATTAGGTTGAATGCAACACCATAGTGTGGAGGGAGAAAATTAGGGTAAACCAAAAGTGCCATGCAAAAGCATTTGTGGAGCTTGGGTGTGTAATTTTTGGGAAATTGGAGGGGGATATGGTTGTAATTAGGATATGATTGCCATGGATAATGAAAAATATATCATAGAGAATAGGAATGTTGGGGGTAGCTTAGTTGTGGATGGGAATTTCAATAGGTGTGGAATATGAGAAGTTTGAATGAGAGGCACTAGAAAAGTAAGTGCAAAAATAGATGGGAGAGAAGAAGAGATATTATGAATATTTATCTATACCACTACTATAGTTGTAAGTTCTTGATTCCAAGACCACATATGTTCATGGGTAACCACATGTTTTCGTGGGTACTATGGTGTTTATTTCCTTACATTCAAAGCCCCTTAGAAGCACCAAATTCTTCTTCTTTATTGGTTCAACAAATGTAGAATACTCTAAGCCTTGACCCTAAGGTGTATATTTTTTATTTCACTTTATTCTAGCTATTTGTATCTTTGAAAATAATAGCTAGAAATTATAATTATTTTAGGCTTACTAAAAATTATATCAAAGGTTTATGTTAGGAGCCTTAGATATTTAATTGTGATAGTTAAATAAATTATAAAATATGTTTATAAAAAGTAAATGAAAAAAAAAAAATCCTAATCAAGGGACAAAAATATTTATATGTTGGTGAATATTATAAAGGTAAAAAACCTCATAAGTATTTTTATTGTGATAAAACTTACAATTTTTTATACAATATAGATTCAAAAAACTCAAGTTTTTTGTAATCCCTGACTCCTTTCTAATAAAATTCTGACATAAAACTTATCTCATGCAATCATAGTGAATATCAAAGTATTCACCATATTCAATTCTCTCCACACATTATGCAGAATAGGGATTCCTTAAAATATAGGGTAAAATTTGAGTCACACCCATCCAATTTTTTTATCACATATTTTCATAAGACATAATTAATTAATTAATATAAATATAATTATTTGATATATTTATTAATTTAGTGAATATAACAATAATATTTGTTATTAACTATGTGTATTTATATTATAAGGTGTATGAATAATAAAAATTATGCTCTAATAGTCCCCTTACTATTTATAGGGAGTATATGTTAATTTCCTTTTAAAAAAAAATGAAATTCCTTGGAAATGCATAACTTCTCTAGTAGAAATAGAATAGAGATAAAATATGTTAGGATAAAGATCATATATTATATTCTACATGGTAACTATGATGTTACAATTTAAATTGTAGTTTTCTTAATGATGATTATAAAGAGGTCTTATAAGGTTTTATATTGGATCCAAAGCCTCCTAAAAAACAAATCATTTAGGTTCTTTACATAATGCCTATGGATACTTTGTATAATATTATATTTTTAAGTCTTACCAATGCTCATAGGTCTTACAAGTACCAAGTCAAGTCTCACATGTGTAATGAAATGCTTTACAATTGGAAGAAGAAACTTAGATGAAGATCTTACATATTGTATATGGGTTTTACTTAAAATATGCAATAGTTGACCTCTAAGAGGCATCATTTTCATGCACACTCCCCCTCAATGGAAAATCCTTAAGGCCTGAAATTGTTCCAATTTAAGTATTTCTATACTACATGGTACTTAGGATTCACATCTCAGTACATTCATAGTAATTAGTGGCTACTTGGATTTAATCCAAGGTATATAAAAATATTACATAGAATATATTTGTCATATAATCATCAATTTTCCATAATTGAAGACTAATTTTACCATTGATAACTTTTGTTTTGAATGAAGTGTACATGGACTTCAATGTGATTTATTATTGATGTCAAATAGGATTTTTTGTAAGATCAATTTAAATAAGGCGGTACTTTCAATAGTACCCATATGAAGGTCATTGAATAATATTTTGAGTCATATTCATTCCTTTTATATTTATCCTTTATGGATGAAGGAGCCACATTGGGTTACTTTCTACTACTCCATGTGATAACACTTGCACCATATTTGATGATATATCTTGAGATGGATTTACTATAATGGGTAAGTGCGTCCAAATGGGAGACCAAAAAGGGGTCTTAAGTGACCACTATTTTTTGAAATCAAGATAGGCTAATCTTGGATGAGAAATTGAAGATAGTTACACTCAAAATTTTAAGATGCAATGAAAATAAGAGTCATAGTGCTCTGAATCTACTTTCTAAACTACATTTTTTTTTAAATGGCAAAGATTAAGGGTTCAAAAAGGGGGGCCACATGAAGTGGTCCTATTTTTTTCAAAAAATCATAACATAGCATTTGGTGTGGCCCCCCTAAAATGTTAACCTTTTATTTAGTATTTCAAAAATTTCTCAAGTGAGCAATTAGTTAACACCATCTAGTTTATGCTTGCCTTTTATACTATTTAATGGATATGTGATTTTTTACTAATTTTCAAAATGGACACATCCTAAAAAATAAAAAATTGAACATGCCCCCCCCCTAAAATTTTTGAAAACTGATCAAAAATATTTTTATTTTTTGAATGTGTAGAATTGAGTCTAGTTTCTAAAAATATAATTTATTTGAAATTTTAATGAATGGTTAAAAATAAAGTAAAAAATACCACACATTAGTTTTCGACAAAAATGCATACACTAACAAAAGAAATTAAAGATGAAAACCTTAACATACTCAAAACGTGAAAAATATTACATGGTTAGAAATTTACGAGAGATCTTAGCATCATTGTGGAATTTTTTTACTTAAAAGTGAAACATGTTCAAACCTGATGGAGAGCACACTTGTAGTGCCTACTTTGATGCAGGAGCATCCATGGAATGGTGGTTATCTTGTGTCAACAAAAGGGGTTTGATTTTAATTTCAATTTTTGGTGTGATTTTAATTTCATATTTTGTCTCATGAAATTCATATTTTGTTGAGCATTTTGATGTTATGTCATGTTGAAAATTCAAATTTCAAATTTGGAGTAAATTTTGAGAAGGTAAGATGATTGGAGATAATGGGGAATCTACCTTGAAAGCAAAAAAAGCCTAAAAAGGTAAAGTAGGCATGGGTTTCTTAGAGACCATGAATTTAACTTCTAACTCCAAATTTTAAATTCCTCGACTCCTAAAAAATAGGGATCTTGAAAGTGGATGCCAAGATTGGAAAAATCTAATTTTTTCTTTATTCAAGAAAGCAAGAATGTAATAAAAGCATTGTTTCCATTCACAACAGGTCTTGGATTTTGAAAATAATATTTTATTCAATTTTATTAATGCAATTTAATCTAATTGGAGAATTTCATGAGGTAGGCATTGATTTTTGGGAGCGGGTGATCCCACAATACTGGTTTACAATTTCTGGGAGATTCTAATTTTTGCTGAAATCACATATTTTTAGAAAATATAATGATTTAAGCCTTGAAAATTTCCATTTAAAGGATTCCAATTGAAGAGGGTTTGATAAAACCACCTTAGATCAAACCCCCTTGGATACATCTTCGCTAGTTTTAAACCATACCTATAACAGAGTCTCCTTTACACCTATCAAAATGATGATAAAAAACCACTTTTGATTTACCTTTTGGGGGATCAAATGAATTCATTTAAAATTTATTTTTTGTAAGTATGTAGTCCTTATTATAAGCTTCCCAAAAGTATAATTTTTAAATAAATTTAATTTGATTATTATATTTATTTTTATTTCTTGTGAATGTTGGGTTTTAACGAAATCAAGCTCTATGTTTTGGACATGTGGAAAAATAGTAGATTATAATTTTTTTTTTGAAAATATGAGTGTACTAGATATTGATGTCCTTTGATCCAACAAAAAAAATTGAAGTTTTGATACATACAAAAAAAGTTATGTTGTATTATCCGCCTAATATGCGAATTATAATTGGTTTGACTTTAAAACTTGATTAAGGAAAAAATATTCAATAAAAACTATGAAACAAATAGAAAGTGCTATATATTGGTTACAAATATAAATTCAAAAAATAAGAATTTTATCCTTCATGGAAAAAAATTATGTTGTATCTGATGACATCCTCCTTAAAAATAGTGTTTACTTAAAAACTAGTTTTCAAGGAGAAGGAAAAATAAATGCATTCGATTCCAAAATTTTTGAAAAAAATATATTTAGAATCTACAGATAAAATTCACAAATCACTAGTTTGCATCATCTTCAATTTCCTCACGGTTTATCCGCTATAGGTTCCCGAAAGTGAAGATTTATTTAGAAAAAAATAGTTCAGTGTCCAGTTTTGCCAAAAATTGTAAACCAGTATTGTGGGATCACCTGAGTGTGAATAAATGCATCCAAATGCACTCAAATTTCATTTCATGAAAAAGATGGTTTGCACTAAAGGAAAAATCAATTCATTTGAAGGCTCTCTTTCTCCAGATTGAAGAGAAAAACACAGGGAGACATGTTATACCTCCAGGAAGGGGTTTTAGTGGTGTTGTTGCAGATAGGAGGCTTGTTACAGAGTCAAGAACATCACCAGTAGTTGTAGATTTGAGTTGTTGAGATTGTATTGAAAGATTATTTTTGCAAGCACTAGAGAAACCTTTTAGTTGCAAGGTTTTAGATTTCTGTTGTAAACCATTTTGTAGTGATTTATAGAAGTTTTGTGAGGACTTGATGCAACCTCATTGTCCTTTTGGGACTAATGTAATTTCATTTTCAAAATTTATTTGAATTCTATATTTTTGGTTGCAAGTTGCAAATCCATGTTGCAATATTTTTTGCAAGAGTTTTTTTCCTATGTAGAATGTTTTCCAGTGGATTATGTGAGCTAATTAAATTTATTTTCAATTGAATAATTTGATTTAATTAGCTCCCTACATCATACTTATTCCTAGCATTTGATACTAGTGGGATCAATGTTGTGTTGTTTATATGCTGAGACATTAGATGATCACATTTTTGCAATATTACTCTCTATTTTGATTCATTATTTTCTCAATGGTTGTTTTATTGTTCGACTCTATGTAAATGGCACTAATGAGTGTGTGTGTGTGTTATATGTTGACAAGTTCCTTGATAGGGGATGGATGTATTTCATTTTAGAGGTGTTCTTTGGATGTATGCACAATGTGGGCTTGTGTGAGTGATTATTATTATATTCTTATTCATGAAAAAATGTATTAATATTGATGTTATAATTAAATGTTATCACAAATTGGATCATTTAAATGTAATGAAATTATGGATAGATTTTGTACATTGTTGGGTATTTATGTAATTCTTTGGCTATTTATATATATGGAGCAAGTACACTTGACGTGTTCATTGAGTGGTTATAGCTACTAGGTATTTATCCACCTAGCTCCATAGGTCTAAGTATACCTCAATGATGGTTATAAGGAGATTTCACATTGGCTATTTATTGTTTTATCTTACCCACTATACTCGATCCAAGTATGAGTCCCTCATAATTTCACTTGTGTTGACCCAGATATTTCCATTGTATGATTCTGAGTATCATACTCTCTTTGTAGACATCGAATGAATGTTTGGTTGATGTCTTGTTAAATTTCATATTTTTCATAAATTTAGTTTAGTTATATGCATATATGGAATTAATAATGAAATTAATATACTGAATGATAATTGGGGAATGATTTTAATTAGTTAATTAGTTTTTACAATATTAAGGGAGTTTCAAATTGAAGGAAATGGAAATATGATTTATATTAATTTTTAAATGAGTTTTGAAAAGAATTAAAAGGAAAAAGGTATTCATTTTTATGATTTACATTTTATTTTTGTGAGGAATTTGGAGAGAAGAAAACCTCTTTTCTCCAAATTCTTTCTTTTGTGATTGGGAGAGTGAAAGGAGGAAAAATTTGATGGGGTTTGAAGAATTAAGATAGGAATAGGTAGGGGGGCATACTCGTGTGTGGATTCATGCATTTGTGAGGTGTGTTTAAAGTTCTCTTTTCAATTTTTGGCTAAAAAATGAGGTAATTTCTTTATTTCTCCTCTATTTGATTTGGTTTTTAATTGTGAATGGTTTGTAGGTGATTAATGAAGTAGGAAATGCAATTTAATTTATTCTTTATATGAAATTAGATGATAGATTATTGCATTTATATTATTTTTGAAAATTTTCCAAAATATGTTATTATAGAGCCAAAAAATTCTAAGAAATGTTTGAAATGTGAAATTGATAGTGAAAATGGTTGTTGGGAACTTTTAGACCAAAACAATATCTTTCATTTTTATTTTTTTTTGAATTTTAATTCTAGTAAATTTTCAAGCTATTCTAATGGTGGTTTGTAAAAAAATCTGGTTTTTGGTTTTTGAAATGTTGTGAAAATTTGAATGTTTTAGGTGAATTCTCATATTTTTGAATGTTTGAACAAATCTATAATTTGTGGAATGTTAAATCAAGTTAGTTGGATTGATGTTATAAATTTTTTTCATAAATATTTATTGTGCATTATTTTCCATGCCTTATGAGATTATGAAAATTATTGAGTTTGGATCAGTTAATGAGTGACCTAGTTCTATTTTATAATATTCTACCTTGTCTCATATGAGAGGTATTGTGGAATTTCATGGGGTCGAGTATTTAGGCCATTTCTATGACTCTCTTCTATTTTTCTCAGTTGGAGCTCATTGTTCTATGTTATTATCTCACGTAGACTTCATATTATGAAAGAGATTTATTATGGCATTATTGAATTTTGTGTATATTGAACATGTCTTATGTGAGCGCTATCCTATCTCCCAAGTTTCTTGTGTGAGTGTGTTTGGGTCATGTGACCATCTCCTAGCATGGTGGGAGTGGACCTTTTGGTTTCACACGATAGGGTGGCATGGAAACTACCATTGGGGTTCAAAGGATCGAGGTTCAAAAGTGACATCAATAGCTTCTTATTTCTTATTTCCTTTGCTTTGTAGTTAGTTCAATTAAATATAATTTGATACTAAAAGGATATTTGAGTCCTCTCATGTAATTATAAAATAACCTCTCTTTGAGATGAATTGTAATTGATTGTAATGGTTATTGATTTATCCTTAATTATGTGTCTTGGTGTTCGTGTTGGGCACAATCATAAGTGAATGATATTGTGATTATACCTTGGAAAGTTAAAATGAACTTAGGAACATTTCTAGTTTGTAACATTAATTTTAGAGTCATCCAATGAGTTTGTGTGGCTTGTTGCATCTAGGTGGCCTGGTCTACTCAGTAGTCTTAAAACTCACTCAAAAAGTTTCTAAGTGTGTTTGGGCAGCCTTGTTAGTAGTGGGGAGGCCTAGTACTATACTGGGGTAGCTTGGTTGATGATGGGGAAGCCTGGTTTGGAGGGCTAACAAACTCAAAACCACCTATATTTGGTTGGGAAACCTATTTTTGTGTTGGGGCAACCTCATTCTCCATACAAAAAGAAATTTGTAAATACTCTCAACTATAATTAACTAGTAGCTTTCCTAGCCTATAGTGTCTATTAGATAATTTATTATTGGAACACAACAATCTACTAAGAGGGTGGGGGGTGAATCACTAGATCAATTTAAACTAGTTCTTTAATAATTTTAAATCAATATAAAAGTATATGTAGAGAGATCACATACACACACGCAAAAACTCATGACACCAAATATGCATGGAAACCCAATATTAGAAAAACCACATTGATAATAGCTGCTAGGATCTACTATCCTAATTCAGCCTCACAATAGAACCTCATTGGTTACTATGTTTAAGGGAATCAACCCTAAGGAGACACCAACCCCACGATTTAGGAGCACGAACTCCAAGGAAGCACCCTCTCCTTAACAGAGAACCAAATAAGCTATTTGATGGCACCTACCAATCATATTTATAAAGAAAATACTAGAGCTACAAATCCAAATTACAATTGGTTCACTTGAATCCAATTCTTTTTTACAAGTTTGATATGTAACTACTCATATGCTTCTTTGCCTCTTTGCAAGCATCCCCTCTATCTCTATTGTTGTGGCTTCAATAACTCATTCCTCTTTTCTCTTCTCTACACTACAC
Organism: Sequoia sempervirens; assembly: GCA_007258455.2. Classification (NCBI taxonomy): domain Eukaryota; kingdom Viridiplantae; phylum Streptophyta; class Pinopsida; order Cupressales; family Cupressaceae; genus Sequoia; species Sequoia sempervirens. Next base: position 30,892 of record VDFB02039360.1, read on the forward strand.
GTTAGAACATCCTCTATTCTATCTTTCTTTGTTGTTGATTTTGTATCTAACTTTGCATACCTCTCTCTACTCTTTATTGTACAAACCCTAGATGATATTATCTATCATTCACTTAGGGTCATTCTTCTCTCCAATTCTCTACACTTAGTCATGCAACTTCTTTTCACATCATGTTCTTAGTCATCTAAATAATCACCTAACTTAGGCATTCAACTTCACATACTTTCCTTCATTGAAAAGTTTCTTCTACACCTCGATCTCAACACCATCAATGTGATTCATTGTATTTACTATTTTTAGTGCATCAAAATCTTAGGGATTTCTTTGCATTTAATGCCCATACATATGAAATGGATTCATATAATATTTCATAGCCAACATGCCTGCTTGCTCGATCTCTTCCAAAATTTCTACTTGTCTATATTAATGGCATCGACAATTCCTTCCAGTCTTTCTCCAAAATGTAGCTAGAGTGGTATATCATTTTTCATGCCATCATTCCATTCACCTTAAACTATGACTTTCAAATTCCACCTTCACACCATGATGATTCAAAACAATTATGTGAATTAATCATTCACCCAATCATTGCATGCCATGTGTCACCTTTCTGTGATTCTGTATTGGTCAACCCAAGTCAATGCAAGCTTCCCGTGGAATTAATCCTTCATTTTCGGTGATATTATTCTTTCTTTCTGTTAGGGGTCAGGAGTCACTCATCCCCCTTACCTTATGCTTGGAGTGAATTACAACACTTAACAAGCAAGCCTGAACACTTAAGTCTGAAGCTTCTCCATATCTATCAGGGTTTAACCATCAACCTTACCCTTTACCTTCTACCTTCTTTCACACCATCGCAAAACATCATACCTAACTTTGAACTCTGAAGCAACATTACTTTGTTGGAAGTTGAGATCTAACCTTATTGCCTACCATTTACCCTCTTCACACCTTCCACCAGCTAACACACAAACCTTTGAGCCATCAAAGTTATCAAATGTCGAGGTTCGCTCTTCCACCTTACCGCTTTCCATTCTTTCAATAAGTCACAAGCCATCCTACCGATGTGCAATGCATGAATAAATCCTTTGCAAGACTTAACCCTTTCAGGTGTTGGCCTTTGGGTTTCCTCATTCTTAACAAACTATTAAGGCATAAGCCTTACTGCCAAACTACAAACACTTAAGCCATTCCAAGTGTTGAGGTTCTCCCTTACTTCATACTGCTTACCTGCCTTTCAATAAAGCATAAGCCATCCTCCCGAATTGCAAAGCCAGAAGATTTCCTTCCAAGCTTTCTAAACAGAACCCTTTTGGGTGTCGACCTTCAAGATTTATGTTTATTGCTGACCTACCTTTTGGTAAAGCGTAAGCCAACCTTCTAATCTATGAACTTCTTTTTCTTTGTGCAATTGGCATGAGGTATGGCCAAAGTCTGATGTCTCTCTCATTTTAGACTTTACACAAAACTTTTTAAATTTTGTTTGAGGCATTCGGTAAGAGGTCTGACCAAAGCCCGAAGTTTCAAACCTTTCAAACTTAGCACATTCTTTTTAGCATCTCCTTAAGGCATGCGATATAGTGTATGCTTGAAGCCCAATGTCCAATCACCTATAGCATAGAGTAAGCCACATGCCTGAAGTCCAAAGCTCTATCAAACTTAGCTAAAAATGACTAACTCCTTCCTTTTCAAGCAAGTGATATAAGGTAAACCCAAGGACCTATGCTCGAACTTCTATAACACTTCACTGCTTGCTTCACTATTTCCCTTTTTGACATCAACCAATAAATCCCCATCCGATATCACTTAGATCTCCTCTGACATGAATGAGATGCCCCTTTGACATTAATGAAAATCTTATTGCCAACAATATCCCCCTTTTTCATTGATGGAAAAACCAAATGCTCTACACCAACTATACCAATATGAATGCACATTTATCAACATAGATCATTATACAAAACAACCTTTCTCCCCCTTAGCAATCAACTGTCTACAATCACAACTCCCCCTTTGATATATCTCCACATCTTGCAGACATAGAGCATTTTTCTCAATTTCTCCCCCTTTGACATCAATGGAAAAGGGAATCTTTAGGACACCATGCTTCTATTGAAACCATTTTTTTCTCTCCCTCTTTAACCAAAAATTTCTCTCCCTTTATTAAAATAGAGGAGTGTGTCCATGACATCTGCGACCATCAAGTTATTAGAAATTTGTAAAACAAATCATATATGACTTGACTTCTCTTTTTCTTCTCTAGGGCTAAATAAATATTCTTGTAAAAATCCCCTTTAGAGACTCATGCCCTATCACTAGGGATTAGTGATGTGATGTAGGAGTAGCCACTTTGGGTGCTTCCTTCTGACCTTTATCTTTCCACACCTTCTTGGGTTTCTTTTATATCTTGTCTACCTTCTTTTTAGGGACATGCGAACCTTTATTCACTCTAGGGGACATAATTCTCTTTTTACTCCATGTCTTTGGTCTTACACAATTTATCCTACAATTTTTGGCTATGTGACCAAAATTATTGCAATTGTACGACATTGCATTCATATCCAACAAAGGAGAAAATGGATTTTTTCTCACATAGTTTGCACTCCTTTTAGGAATAGCTCTACATTCATAGGCCCTATGACCAAATAGATTACATGTATAGAAGTAACCATAGAAAATGAGGAATACATATTCATAGCATTTCTTCGTGCAAGATGAGGGGTTCTCCTTTGTCTGATATTCTTCAAATTTCTCACCCTGGTGAACCCTTGTACATGAGCTCCCTCGCTGTTTTACTTCCTCTTCATTTCTCTAGTGTCTGACTTGAATTTATTCTTCTCTTCCATGGGATTCTTTTCTTCTTTTTCTTTCTTCATCCCAATAGTTCCTTTATCTGATTTTTCATGTTCAAAGGCATTCTCCTTGCAAGATTTTTCATTCTTAGAACCAAGCTTTTCTTCTGCTTCGAATTTTTCATATAAATTAGAAGATGCATTGGTAGATGAACCCTTTCCTTATTAAAACCCAAGGCTTGAATTTCCTTTTGTTGGATTTTGTGATTTAATTAGCTCATCTAATATTTTAGATCCTCCTTTCAACTTCAAGCCTATCAATTTTATCTTTAGCATTTTCAAGGTCTTTTCTCAATGCCGAGTATGTGCAGGATCATGATGGGCCAAAAAGTGGCGATAAGATGGGTACGTGTAGGGTATGTGGCTGACGACTTTTTTTTACCCAAAATTGATGAAACGAAAAGGGTTTTTAAAGGAGATTTTCAGCTTTCCACCAATATAAATTATTCTTTACTTTGAATTTAATAAATAATTATTATTCATTTTTTATTTGAATTACAACTAAAGTCGATTGACTGATTGAAGAAGCATCTATAGCTTTCAAGCGATTATCACATTTGGATCAAAACATGCATCGTTATGCTTTGCATACTATAAGATAAAAAAATTGAATTTCATGAAGTTTGGCAAGTTAAGGTGGTCGGACATATGAGTTTTATATTTTTAAAAGTTCCTAATAAAAATTCATAATTAATTATTGCGGAAAAAATTACAAAAATATTCATCACATCATTGACATAAGTCCCTCTACCTTATCTAAAATATTATAAAAAATATTATCATTTTATTGTGGATTTAGGGTGGTAAGGCGGACACCTACTTCTTATTTTTTGAAATTTTAAGTACTACGCATTGAAATTTCAAATTTTCATAAAATAGATTTTTTGTTTTTAAATAAACTTAGTAGTTTAAAAACTACATTCAATTTGCTATAGATTCTATTCTTACATATTTTTGAAATAATATAGATAACTTATTCAAATTTTTACATTAAGTTGCCTAACTCTGATTTTTCTAAATTTTTTGCCACTTAAGGGCCTATTTTTTCCATGATGATCTTGCACATACCTTGCCACAATTTCTACCTCTAGCTTCATGGACTCATTAGATTTAGGTTGTAGTTCAAAATTAACTACACATTCTATTCTCTTGGCTTCTTCAACTTGAATCTTCAAGCTTACCACCATCTGATCAAATTCATCAAGATCAGTCTGTTAATCTCGTCAGTTCTCAAATCCTCTCTCGGTCTCCTCCATTAGGGATTTACATTTCCCTCCAACCACCAAAGGCACAATCATGTTCATCATCTGAGATATCACTCACATCAGATGAACCATTTTATTCTTGTGTATGCATACTCTTCTTATTATTGAAGAGATTTTTATTCTTAGGTAAGTAGGGTTTCATCTTTTTACTATCCTCTTCTTGCTCACAATTTCCCTTTTCTCCATTAGGGCATCTAGCAGCAAAATGACCTATTCTACCACAATTAAAGCATTTAATATGGTAACTTACCTCTATATTTTCTAGAGCCTCTTCTCAATATTTTAACAAATTAGATGGATTCTTATTCATCAAACTCTTCAGACCCAAATGTAGATGTTTCTTCCTTCTCCTTCTTGGCTATATTGAATGCAACTTCTCTCTTATAGGTGTTCACATCTCCCATTCTCATCTCATAGGTAGTGATAGTGCCATGCAACTCATCAATAGTGAGTTTATCCAAATCTCTTGCTTCCTCTATTACATAAATTTTATAATCATATCTTAAGGGTAAGGATCTTAGAACATTTTTCATGATCGATGATTATTTTACTTCTCCTAGACCTCTAATAGCATTAACAATTTCATCTACTCTTAAGAGGTATTAAGCAATTTTTTCTTCATCATTCATCTTCAAACTTTCAAACTTTCCTTTGAAATTTTGTAGGTTTGCTTGCTTTACCTTGTCATCACCTTGATATAAATTCTTCAACTTGTCCTAGACATCATGTTTTTGTTTGACAATACATCACTTTGACAAAAACTAAGCTAGACAATCCACAAAGAATAACATTCTTTTCCTTAGCATAATTCTCATATGCTATCTTTCCAGCCTGATCAGTAGGAGGCATTGTAGGGATTGCGTATCCATTTACAACTAACATCTAGACATCAAACCCTAGTGAAGACAAATATGTTTCCATCTTGATGCTCCACAATGGATAGTTTGATCCATCAAAGAGAGGCACTTTGTTTGAGGATGAACCTACTTGACTCACCATTTGTGTCCACTATCCAAGATCTACGCGAGTTGATTAAGCTTCTCCAAGGGAACCAGGGATTTAATACCAATTGTTGGAAAACAACAATCTACTAAAAGGTGGGTGAATCTATAGATCAATTTAAACTAGTTATTTAATACTTTTAAACCAATATAAAAGGATAAAAAAATAGATCACATACACTTACAAAAAACTCATAACACTAGATATACATGGAACACTTGATATGGGGAAAACCATGGTGAGAATAGCTACTAGGATCTACTACCCTAATCCAGCCTTAGAATAGAATCTCATTCGTTACAATGTTTAAGGGAACTGACCCAAAGGAGACACCAATCCCCTGATTTAGGATCACCAAATCAAAGGAAGAACCTACTCCCTAATTGAGAACAAACTTAGCTATCTAATGGAACCAACCAATTTGTTTTATAAAAAAATATCTGGGGCCATAACTCTAGATTATAATTGATTCACTTGAATCTAGTTATTTGTGACAAGTATGATATGTAATTTCTCATATGCTACTCTGCCTCTCTACAAGCATTCCCTCTATCTATTTTGTTGTGGCTTCAACAACTCATTCCTCTATTCTCTTCTCTATAGTGCACATTAGAACATTCTTTATTCTATATTTCTTCATTGTTAATTATGCATCTACCTCTGTATACCTCTCTCTACTCTTTTTTGTGAAAACCCTAGATGATATTCTCTATCATTTGCTTAAGGTTATTATTCTCTCCACTTCTCTGCACTTATTCATGAAAGTTTTTTTCACAGCATGCTTTTAGTTTTCCAACTAACCACCTAACTTAGGCATTCAACTTCACATATCTTCTCTGAAAAGTTTCTTCTACACCATGAGTCCAACACCACCGATGTGAATCAATGCATTTACTATTTTTAGCACATCACAATCTTAGGGTTTTCTTTTATTTTAATTCCCATATATTTGAAATTAATTCATATAAGATTTCATAGTCTTCATGTCTTCTTGGTTGATCTCTTCCAAATTTTGTAGTCGTATATGTTAATGGCATCAACAATTCCTTCCAATCCTTCACTAGAATGTAGCTGGAATGGTTATATTATTTTCCATGTCATCATTCCATTCACCTTAAACTTTGACCTTCAAATTCAACCTTCACACCATGATGATTCACAATAACGATGTGAATCAGTCATTTGACCAATCGTTGCATGCCACGTATCGCCTTCTCATGATTTTGTGCTAGCCAACCCAAGTCAACATAAGCTTCCTATGGAATTAATCCTTTATTTTTAATGATCTTATTCTTTCTTTCCATCAGTGGTTAGGACTCACTCATCCCCCTTACCTTATACTTGGAGTGCATTGCGGTAGTTAACAAGCAAGCCAAAACACTTAAGTCTGAAGCTTCTCCATACCTATCGGGGTTTGACCATCAGCCTTACCTTTTACCTTCTACCTTCTTCCACACCATCACAAACCATTACACCTAAATTTGAACTACAAAGCAACATTACTTAGTTAGAAGTCAGGATCTTCCCTTTTTGTTTACCATTTACCTTCTTCACATCTTTTGCTAGCTAACACACAAACCTTCAAACCACCAAAGTTTCCAGATGTTGGGATTCACTCCCCCACCTTGCCACTTTCCATTATTTAATAAGTTGCAATCCATCCTACCAACCCATGATTCCCAAAAAAATCCTTCATAAGACTTAGCCCTTTAGGGTGTCAGCTTTCAGGCTTTCCTCATTCTCCTTCTTCATGCTTAACAAACTATTAAGGAATAAGCCTTACTACCAAACCATGAATGTCGATTCCATTTTGGGTTTTGGGGTTCTCCCTTACTTCATACTACTTACCTTCCTTTCAACAAGGCATAAGCCATCCTCTTGAACTGCGAAGCCTGAACATTTCCTTCACAAGCTTTCCAAACATAACCCTTTCAGGTGTTGGGCTTTGAGATTTATGTTTACCACTTAATTTCCTTTTGGTAAGGTGTAAGATAACCTTCTAATGTGTTATTCTCGAATCCTTATTTGAATTAACACCTTGAAACTTCTTTTTCTTTGTATAATCACTACAAGGTATCGTCAAAGTTTGATGTCTGACTCTGGTGCAAGGGCACCAAATCAAATCCTGTAAATATAATAAATTTTGGTCATGTAATAGGTTCTATGGATTTGGAGTCTTTTTTTATGCAAATAAGGTCATAATAGACCATTGGAGATGTAATTTGAGTCAGTTGGGTTTAGTCTTGCTTATGTTGCAAAATTTTGAAAAGTTGTGATAATGCAAAATTGCTAAAATGCACAAAGTGGAAGTCCAACGTTCATTTGGAGTTAGAAAGGTAGTTGGGGTCAGTTTTTCAGTTATTTTTGGTTTTTTTATGTTTAAAAGGCATCACACAATTCAAGGCAAGGAGTTGGAGCTTTGTATTAAGGTTCACCAATAATAAAAATCAGTTTTCTTTCCAATTTACTGGTAATTTGCTATTGTAGACCCCTGTACGGGTCTGTATTGTGCAATATTGGTTTCAAAGTTTTCCCTCCTACTCATCAATTGGTATCAGAGAATAGATATTAGATCTTTTGAAGGAGAAAAGATGAAGTTTTAGTAAAGGAAAGTTGGAGTTTGAGAGGACAAGATGCTTCCTAAAGGAAGTAGAGCCCTTGGTAGGGAAATAAGGTTGTTAAAGGAATCACAAGAAACACTGTTAGCTAGATTTACAGCATGGGAGACAAAACAAAGAAGAGGAAAGGCCATTGAAGAGGAAAGTGACCAAGAGGAAGAGGGTGAGGATGAAAAACCTCCAAGAGGTGGAGTCCAAGATGATGAGTTGGACCTTGATGAGAGAAGGATGGTGAAAATGCTCAAGGATGTCAGAGGAGATGCTTTTGGTGAGAAAATAGATGTGCCAATGTATAATGGAAAGTTGGATGCTAAAGAAGTATTGGATTGGATAGATGCACTAGATAATTACTTTGTGTACAAGGAGGTTGCTAAAGAAAAAAAAGTAAAGTTTGCTAAGACTAAGTTAAAAGGTCTTTTTTTGACATGATGGAATTATGTTCAAGAGGAAAGAGTGAAGAAGGGGAAAATGAAAATTAGTTTATGGGATAGGATGGTGTCAAAGATAAAAAGATAATTATTGCCAAGTGATCATGGAGTACAAACATTTAATAAGTTGCAAAGTTTAAAGCAGAAGGATAAAGATGCCATGGACTATACAGAAGAATTTCACAAGTTGAGTATTAGGGTTGGTCATGTTGAAAATGGAGATGAAAAGATAGCAAGGTATATGTATGGCTTGAGATTTCAAATTCAAGATGAGTTGAGTTTGGCTATGCCTAAATAATTTGAGGAATGTTTTTAGTTGGCTGCTAGGGAAGAAGATAAACTAAAAATAAGGAAAGAAATACAAGGAAGAGGCAGAGGAAACACTAATAGAGGAAGAGGTACAAGGCAGACCTATGAAGAGCAAGAAGATGCAAACAAAAACAAAGACCAAGTAGTTGATCAAAGAGGTGGTTTTAGAGGCTTCAGAGGAAGATTTGGTGGAGGTAGAGGTTCAAGTTCATTTTCAGGAAGGTGTTACCATTGCAATCAGTTTGGCCATGTAGCATGGAAGTGTCTAGAGAAACAAGCTTCTACTTCAAGTGGTGGTGATAAAAGAGTTTAATTGGTACAAGAGTATGATTGTGAGAGTGTTCATTCTCCTAATCAACTTGTTGCTCCAGAAGTTGGTGAATCGTTGATGGTGAGAAGAACACTCCTTAAGGCATCAAAGGAGGAAAAATCAACAAAAAGAAAGAAGTTATTCAAGACCACCTGCAAATGCAAAGGAAAGGTATGTAAAGTTGTAGTAGACACTAGAAGTACTGATAATATGTTGTCTAATGAAATGGCTGATAAACTGAAATTGGAGAAGTTACCTCATGAAACACCCTATAAAGTGTCCTGGTTGAATGATGATCAATCTATTTTAGTTAGTGAACAAGATTTAGTTGAGTTTAACATTGTTGACTATAAGGATAAGATACTTTGTGATGTCTTGCCTATGGATTGTTGTCATTTGTTGCTTGAAAGACCATGGCAGTTTGATAGACATGCCATATATGATGGAAGAGACAATACTTATCAGATTAAGAAGGATGAAAATAATTTACATTGACTCCATGGCAAGAACATGTTAAGGAGCAGACCAAGGAAAAAAAAGTGATAATTCTGAGTAAGGAGTTTGTGAAGCTAGAGGAAGACAAGAATATAGAGTTTGTAGCCATGACTAACAATAAGGATGCTAGGACAATATATTTGAATAATGATGCAATATTAGAAGGAAATGATGGTGATTTGGTATAAAAAATATTTCAATACAAGATTGGGTAGAAAAGCATGTTGAGATTATGGTGGGAAAGATACTTTTTCCATTAAATGCAAAGGATATTAGAGGGCAGTCATATTTTGTCAGTATAGAGGTTTGTAGAATTGATAATATAGAGGTTCTTGGGGTAGGAAACCTGAGAAAAGAAATGAAAGCAAAAGGTGAAGTGAGCAAAGGTGAAAAGCAAGGGAAAGTGGGTGAGTTTGAGTATGCCACAAGAGTTAAGAAGAGGACAACCCAAGACAAGAATGGAAGAGATATGCTTGTTGGTATGAAGACAAGTTCAACATCAATTTTAGATGTGGGAAAGGTAAGACAACATTCATCAAGTTAGTTTGGGAAGATGGAGCAATTTCTAGGTGTCAAGGAGCTTATTAATGAAAAGAACAATAGAAATATTAAGTACTTGATCTAGTGGAAAGGTTTACTAGACAAATGAGCATTTGAAGATCAAAGAGATGAAGTGATCAAGTGTGGACAAGCTGTAATACAATCCTCAAGGGACTTGAGATCTTTTTTCTGGCTTGGTGTATGGTGCAAGGGCACCAAATCAAATCCTGTAAATATGGCCAATTTTGGTAATGTAATAGGTTTTAGGGGTTTGGAGTCTTTTTTTATGCAAATAAGGTCATAATAGACCATTGAATATGTAATTTGAGTTAGTTGGGTTTAGTCTTGCTTATGTTGCAAAATTTTGAAAAGTTGTAATGCAAAATTGCAAAAATGCACAATGGAAGTCCAACATTCATTTGGAGTTCAAAAGATAGTTGGGGTCAATTTGTTAGTTATTTTTGGTGTTTTTTATGTTTAAAATGCCTCACAAAATTTTAGGCAAGGGGTTGGATCTTTGTATTAAGGTTGAATCAATAATAAAACTCAGTTTTCTTTTCAATTCACTGGTAATTTATTGTTATAGACACCTGTACGGGTCTATACTATGCAATATTGGTTTCAAAGTTTTTGTATTAGATGGAGGCATGAGTTAGCTGTAGTTTGGGCTTTATTTTATTGCAGTTCATAAAGATTGAAGTGATTTATTGGCAATCTACTGTAGGCATCCTGTAGCTCAGAAGTTAAAGTTTTGAGAGTGAAAAATGGGATTATAAGCCATTCCACCTAGTGAAATTGCTTTTAACTTGGTGGAATGGATCCCTTAGATGTGCGCTTTCTATTTGTGTGCTTTTCAGGAGCAAGGAAGGTGGATTGAAGGGTTTGGAGTAATGCCCTAGTTGTAAATTGTCATGTTTTTGGTGAAATAAGAGGAGTTGGTGTAGGGTTTTGCAAAAAGTGAGGATGAAACCCTTTCTAATTGATGTATTCAGCTTAGTGAGACTTAGGATGATGTTTTTGAAGTGATATTAAGTTGAAATAGGGCATGGAGTATTGAGTTTCAATAAACCCTTGTAGGAGCATTCCTAGATAGACTTAAGTGAAGGTTTAGTGGTTTGGTGAAATTATGGTGGTTTGTATTGATAAAAGTTATGGAATTAGACTATTTGTGACCTGGTTCAAGTCTAGAAACAAATATTTTGGATTGGGATAGAGTTTGGAGGGATGATGGTTTGGAAAATAGGACTAATTGAGGCTTTATCCAGCGTACCAGTCAATTTTAAGGGATGATGGTCTGAAACAAGTGCATGTATAAATTTGATATATAAAATTTGAGCCTAATGGGTGTCTGAAATGGTAAATGGTTTGTGGGTTTGAGGTGTATTTTGGAAGATATGCCCAGATTTCCCTGTTTGATATGCTACAAAGAGACTATGAAGGGATTGTGAAATAATGCTAAGTTAGGGTTTTGAGGATAGAGAGATTGTTTGAATATGATAAAATTGTGATTATTGAAGGTTTTCCTCCCTATTATACATCAAACTCCTTTCAAACTTTACAAAACTTTATTCATTTCCTTTGAGGCATTTGGTAAGAGGTATGACTAAAGCCTAAATTTTGAAACCTTTTAGACTTAGCACATTCATTTCAACATCTCTTTGAGGCATGCGATATAGTGTATGATTGAAGTCCGATGTCAAATCACCTATAGCATAGAGTAATGCACAAGCTTGAAGTCTAAAGCTTGATCAAACTTATCTAAAAATGACTAAATCCTTCCTTCTCAAGCAAGCGATATAAGGTAAGCCTGAGGCCTGATGCACAAACTTCTACAACACTTCACTGCTTGCTTCACTGATTCCCTTTTTGACATCAACCAATAAATCTTCATCTAATATCACTTAGATCTTTGTTGAAATAAATGAGATTCCCTTTTGGCATCAATGAAAATCATATTGCTAACATTTATCCCTCATGCCTTTCCTGTGACAATCATTTTCATCGACTAAAGCTTAAAAAACCTAGTCAAGTTATCCCTCTTAGGACTTGTTCATTCTTCTAGGTTTTGGGACCATTTATGGGTAAACCATGAAAATTTAACTTGTTCATCATGATCCCAGGATTCTAGTGGTATGTTGATCTTGTCCTTAAGTTTCTTAATTGAGGACTTGTGTTTTCTCCTACAATATTTTGTGTGCACTCTTTTGAAGTTGCCTGATTGAAAAAATTAGGTTTAGGGAGATTATGCATCTAGTCTTGTGAAGAAATGGGAAGGTTGTAAACCTTCATGTTTGACCTTGGTTGTGTCCCCAATGTTCCTCATAGGTCAATAGATGTGTATTATTTTCCTTCCGCTTGTGTGATATCTCATTGTGATAATATGTTTTGGGAAGTACTTGGTTTTCTAGAAGTGCCTCGTTAATATTACAACTAGCAGAGTGTTGTGCCTCTTATTTAGGAATCCTCTAGTGAAGGTTTTCCCTTGTTTATATTTGTTAAGTCATTCAAGATATGGATTTAAGGTTGATGATTCACTCATCCTATATTGGTGTTGTGTTGTGATAGAATACGATCATGGGTTATAGTCGATCATCATATAAGAGTTGTCCTCTCTCTCTCTCTCTATCTTGTATGTTCTTTGTGGTGGATCTATCCTATAAGTGGTTAGTATTCTATTATTACCACCTTGATTATGTAGTGGTGAGTTTATCTTGTTTTTGTTTTTATTTTATCATTATGTTCATGTGACACTTGTGTGTACATTTTTGTGTAAGTGCAACATATTGATGTTGTACATGTTGAAACACATTTGTCATTGTGGAAAAACATTGACCTATTAATGCCTAATACAAATTATAAAGATAAACGGATCCATAGGAGGCATTTAGTCCATGTCCCGAATCTAAAGGGAGATGCTAGCGATTAGTTCAACAATCCCCCCTTAGCATCACCTAAGGGGATTCAAACCCATGACCATGGCCTTGATACCATTTGTTGGAACACATTTTCCATTGCACCAAAAGATCAACTTGTTAATTCTCGATACAAATTCCAGAGATAAATGAATCCATAAGAGATGATTAGTCCATGTCCTGAATATGAAAGGAGACACTGGTGATTAGTCCAACAATACGTTTAGTGTTGTGGTGGTTGTATTTAAAAAATAAAAAAAATTCTATCAATTTTTCCTTCTACTTTTGGTAGGGAACTACATCAAGTATTGGAGCCCATGTTGTAGCACTATGATCTCTAGTTATTGTTGTTACCCATGTGGATTTGGTGTTCTTGACATGTATGTTCTCAAGTGCTTGTTTTTCCAATATGGTCTTAGTACTTCTTTCCTTGTATGCCTTATCATGTTGTTGTAAATGGGTTGTGTATACTGATCCATGTGTTGTGTTTGAGTAGGAAGAGTACCTCCTAGGCCTTGCCATACTCAATAGGATTGTAGTAAAGACCTTGGTTGAGAGTCTCTCGAGGTTAAGAGTGACCACTCACTTGAGCCTTCTTTTTGTGTATGGGCATGTTTGGGCTTTGGTGTGTTTGTGGGTTGTGGGTAACATGTGTGTTGCCTAATGTGCCCTTGCTTGTTTTCTTGAGTTATGTGGCCTAGAAGGTCAGTAGACCTTTGATTTGTTAAAAAATTTTGGTTGTGTGAATTTCCTTCAATGCTTGTCTACTTATTAAGCTTGATGGTTGAAATGAAATTATTCAAGGTATTGAGTTTGATTTCATAATTATTTGATAATTGTGGTTGTAAAACTATTGATTAAAAAAGGAATAATTATGTTGTTAAATTCAATTGATTATTATGTACTCTTATGTGAGTGATGTATTTGATTGTGAAAGAAATGATACTATGTTCATATGCCTAATGTGGTAAAAAGAGTAGTGAAGTGGTAATTCTTTCTTAAAGGAACCTCATGTTATGTGCCTTAAATGGGGTAGGGAAAAATAAATATGTAGCCATGATTCTATAATGGGATCTTGCTCTATGTTCCTTGTGGAAATTTGAAGATGAAATCCCTCACATTTGTGTAGTTAATATTGTTGGAAAAACAAGGACAGACAACTGAGAGGGGGGGTGAATTAGTTGTCACAAAATGATAAAATTTTCAAACTTAACTTAATCTCAGATCTGATGAATAAGAAATTAACCATAAGCAATTAACACATTAGAGAGATAGATAACACCAAGAATTTTTTACGTGGAAACCCTATTAGGGGAAAACCCACATTGGATATTAGTCCACAATATTATACCCTATTAAAAGTATAATGAAAACAATAAAGGGGAATGCACATGCATTCAGGCACACTGCCTAGCAATCACTACTAATTACAGAAGGGGATCACTGCCCAAAAATATAGAATAGGATTAAAATTTGGAGGGTACGAACTGAGAAAATAGCTTTTGCACAAGCTTGATTACAATTCCAATTAAGCACAAAAAACTCCACTTTTCACTCAAACTACTTCACACTTCATTCAATCTTCTTCACACTTTGCTTTGCAATCGAATGATATTCACACATACACAAATAGGAGCACACCCAACACACGAAGCACACTTTGTACCAATGAAACAATCACTCTTATATATCCCCTACATGAGATTTCATCAACAACTTAGTTGGCTAGGAAAATAAAACATATTTGCAATGTCGGCCCAAATTTACAATTAAATTTTTAGTGTGGATCTAAATACCATTGGCCAAAAAAATGATGCAACCCAAAACAATATTCACGAGTGTTCCAATCATTCAAATTTAACTTTTCAAGGATCCACAACACGTTACCACCATCATGTTGGCGAAGAACATGAAAACTCGAACGTGCGCAAGAAAAATCTTTGACCACGAGCACACTGATCAATGTGGATGTACTACAAAGATAGAGCATAGAATAGAGATATCCAAAAACATCAAGAAACAACAGAGAAACATCCGCAACAACTAAGATTACTAGAATCACACAAACTTCACTCAGGAAGACTGACAGAGACCACAAAAATACTGTTAGACCACAACATGATCAAATCTATACACGAACCTCTGAAACTTCTAGTAGATTATATAGATACTCTAAAAAATAAACCCTTTAGTCCATAGCATCTGAACTTCAACGTACAAAAAGAGACACCTTTATGACCTGCATAGTTCCACTAGGAACCTGGAACACTTTCTTTTACAAATTTCTCAATATCCTCGACATATACAACCTCTGATACACCAAATGCTAATAATGTTGAAATAAATGACAATACATATCAACAACACATCCATAGCATCCAACAATCTCCCAACTTACAGCGGTAGTGGCAACACATGATGTGAAAATACCATCAAGCCAACATACTGACTTCTTTTGCACTTCTCTCAATTGAATTTCTCTCCACAAGAATTTTTCACATTACTCTTCTCCCCCTTTGACATCAATGGCAAAGGTAACCAT
>VDFB02039361.1:0-13458 GCA_007258455.2 Sequoia sempervirens
GCCACCTTTTCTTGATCTTTAAGTGCTATTTTTATTTGATTATATCCTAAGAAGCCATCCATTATAGATAACATGGCATGTCCTGTTGTTAGATCAACAATTATGTCAATGTTGGGCAAATGAAAATCATCCTTTGGGAATGCCTTGTTTAAATCCCTAAAATACGTGCATATTCTAATGCTATTATCAGTATTGGATACTGGCACAATGTTTGAGATCCACTCTACATAATCTATAGACCTGATAAAACCTGCATCCAATAATTTCTTCAGCTCAGCTTTAGCCATAAGGGTGATGTGGGGATGCATCTTTCTCAATTTTTGTTTGAACGGTTTGATTCCCTTTGGTAGTGATAGATGATGCATCAGGAGTTATGGATCCAATCCTGGCATGTCAGAATAATACCATGCAAAATCTATGTGTCACTACTCAAAGAATTTAGTGAATGTAGGCTTCTCCTATTTTGTCATGGATGTTGCTAGATGTAAGATCTTTTCCTTTTCAGTTGTTCCTAGATTTATAGAATGTGTCAGCTCTACTAGTATCGATGATCTGTCATGGTAATGTTCTGGGAGAATGTCAAATCTTCCATCCTTCAGCACCTTAGAAAGGTTTTCATTGTTGGATACGTTCTTTATTTTTATCTTTTCAAAGTCTAATGCTGCCTCAAAGAGGTTTTCACCATTAGATTTGTTTTTCTTGTTATCATTTTTACAATTGAAAGATTTGGCACCCTCCTATTGTGAAGCATCGATATGAGTGTTATGGATATTACTTGTATAATTTTTGTCACTACAAAGATAATTTATTATGGCATCATCGTTTGAAAAAACTGGTATAAGAATAGGTTTGGTGGGTTCCCAATCAATAAGTTTGAGGTACATTAAAGGTAACAAGTCATCAGATTGAATAAGGTCAACTGTTGTAAGTGTCATGATAGCTAGGTGATCAAAGTTATTGGTAGGAAGTTCAAGGTCTATGACAGTACTCACCTCCAAGTTTTCTAACTCACTCGATGTTTGATTGTCCTTGCTTGAGTCATCAATATTTGCTGATCCCATAAAAATTGTTCTATTTCTTGAACTTTTTCCCTCCTCTTGTAAGGGTGTATATACTTGGATAAAATCAATCTCTTTATCAGTATAAGATGTAGTAGATAGATGATCCCATTCATATTCATTGGAGTCTGTGTCAGAGCCATCTCTCATTTGTAGTATCCTTTCTACTACTTTTTGGGTTTTTTCCTCTTTTTGTTCAGTTATGTAGCCTAATCCTGTTTTGTCTTTAGGCTGTAATGTTAGAGGTTGATGGGTTCAATAATACCATCCTTTCTCTTTCCAATTGGTCCTTGACCTTTGTAACCCATTTTCTCTAAAATGGCCTTCCCTTTTCCATACTAATTTGTTTTGATGTTGACATTTGTTGATGTTGACACTTCCTCGTCTTGTATAGCCAATTGAGAATGGCTTTGTCTTCTAGCTCATCTCCGAGTGTACCTGCTTTTATAAACCTTTCATTTAGAGTTGTGATGGGTTGCGATGAACTTGGAGTATTTAATATGGGTTGTCCATATGTTTTTGGTGATGGTAGCAACTGCGATAGGCACAAAAATTACTCAAGAGAATATTCTCCTAAGCCCTTTTCCTCTATTTGAACCTTTTCTAAAAGTTGTGATAATTTGTTCATAGGACCTTCGGTGTTTGATGTGCCCGCAACAGTTGTTTCTTTCTCTAGATTCTTCTTCTCCACCCATTTAGATATGAAATTGGGTTGGTTGTCAACAATGGATGAAGTGGAAGTATTGACTTCTCTGTTATGAGGTACCAGAGTGTCTTGAGTTGCTTTTAACATGTTGCAAGTTTGTGGATTGTTGTTGTCAGCTGATATGGTGACCCCCTGTCCATTTACTAGAAATTTCAGACATTAATGGTATGTTGAAGGTACCGCTTGCATGTCATGGATCCATGGATGACCCAATAGTATGTTGTATGTTAGATCCTTGTCTAACACTTGAAAAACAATGTTTTGAAAATTGGCCCTACCTGAATTGGAAGTATAATAAGTCCTTTGGAAGACCTTTCCTCTTAATCATATGCCTTTATTGTTATTTTTCTCTTGGCATCAATGGCATTGTCAGAATAGCCTAGTGTATGAATCAGTTTCAAGGTACAAATATTTAAACCAACTCCTCCATCTATTAGAACACGCTTGACATGGTGTTTATGGATCAAAACTTCTATATGTAAGGCCGCATTGTGGGGGTGATTTAAAGATACATCATCTTGTTCAGAGAATGACACACAATGAGGTGTGGTGAGATGTCCCACCATGGCTTGGAATTGACAAACATCCAAATTATTAGGGACAGTTGTAGCTACCAGAGTCTATTCCAAAACTTCTTTGTGTGATGGTGAAATTTTGAGAAGTTCTAAAATGGATATTTGCGTTGGTATCTTTTGTAATTGGTCCACGATATTGTATTAATGTGATGGGGGAGTATTTTTTTTGGAGGAAATTCCTTTCAGTATTACTCTGGACTGCTCCCTTATCATTATATTGACTTGTGGATGGTCTTGTGTTTCCCTAATTTTTAAGACATTGATTTGATTATCAAATGTGTTTGCGCTTGGCATTATGTTCATGGATTCAATATCATTGATGTTTGTGTCATCTCTTTGATTATCAATGTCATTTTTCTCTACCTTGGAAAGGCAAAGAATGGTGGTGTCATAGACATAGTTTATACTTTTTCCCTTACCACTCGAAGAAGACTCTCCTTTTTCATAGTTGGGTAATGGATTGGTAAATGCAGTGAGATCATTGTTTGTCCCATGCCCTTTGACAAACACCTTTTTGGCTTCAATCAAGTCTTGTATTAGGTGTTTTAGTTGCATACAGTCATTTGTTTAATGTCCTTTATTCTTATAGAAATTACAATAATCTGCATCATTCCACCATGATGGTTTTACCTTTGGATCCCAATTTCGAGCTTCTGGTAAAGTAATAAGTTTGTCTGCAATGAGTTCTCTCATTGCTTATTCCAATTTTTGTCCTAATGGGGTGAATTTCCATCGATTGGATTGTCTTTGGTATGACGGACAAGATTCTCCATTGTTGGTGTTATTGTTTTGAATAGTGATTTGATTGTTGTTTTGGTTTTCATTTTGATTTGTTTTGACAGTTGATGCTATCAAATTGAATACTGGTTTTATATTGTCAGTTGTAGGTTCATTGCTTCTAGTATTTCTATTTTTCTGCCAAAATTTTGGCTTGTCATTGTTTCCATAGTGATTTGCATTGTTGGATGTTTCACTATAGTGCTTAATCACTCCTCATTTGACTAGGGCTTCTTCGATTTTGAGTCCATTCTGAATTACTTTTTCGAATGTTGGGGGACATTGCAATTTGAGTCTATAACTCATCTGATCATTTAAGTTGTCTATAAATAATTCAATCTTCTCCTCATCAGGTATAGATCGAGGATATCTAGCGAACAACTTTCTCCATCGTTGTAAGAATGATAAGAATGTCTCACCATTTTTCTATTTTAGGTTATATAGATCCTTTATGGTTACGTCATGTGTTATGTTGAAGGAGAATTGAGAAATGAATTTGTTGACCAATTCTTTGAAGGCTCTAATCCCTGGTTGTAATTTCGAGAACCACTCCATACAATGGGCCCCCAAACTCCTAGGAAATAACCTCATGAGGTATGTATCTTCTTGTGCAAATTTGAGGCTCATTGTTTTGAATTCCTATACATGGTCAATCGGGTCTGATTTTCCATTATATTTGTCGTATTTAGGAAACTCACAATGCCTTGGGAAGGGTATCATATCCACACATGGATGAAAAGGGTAAGGACAAATGTCCTTTAATAAATTTTTTTTTGTGGTTCCTGTTTGCATGTTTTGAATCTATTGTTGTAGGGTTTCCATTTGAGCTGTCAAAGCGACTACTTGATTCGTATCCTAGGTGTGGTTTGGTTTTGTTTCATTGGTTCTAAGTGTTTCCTTCAACCGATTAATGTCAAAATCTTTCAGAAGTTTGGCACCTAACTCTAATAACATCAAGAGGTATTTCTCCATGTCTTGTTCTAAGACCTTTTCCATAAATTTATGAAAATTTGGGTCTTGTTGGGTGTGTTGTATATCCTCTTGTGTTATTTTGTTGTTTTCATGCTGTTGGTATCGAAAAAAAGGGTTTTCTTCATCATGTTTAGAATTTTAGTTTCCTTCTCTTTGAGTTTTTGTCTTTGCAACCTTGTTAAGATTGGAATACAAGTTTCAGATATTTTCACTAAACTTAGATCTTCTATGTGGTGTTAGTGTCAATTTGATTTTTAAAGAAGCCCAATAGAATGATGTATTCAATTGATGAGGCTAATTTAAAATTCTCGATTATTGAGTTTGTTGTCTCGTGATGGTAGGATGTCAAAAATCCTGATGAGGAAACTTGGCTCACTATCTAGGTTTTGTTTTGATAATTTGGACACTTTGTATTTTGCAAGATCTGGTTTTTGTGTGAAAACAACTTTAACTTGTAAGAATCTTCTTTGTCTCAAGTTGTTAGGGACCTTTGTTTGATCGTAGAATCTTCACATTTGTGGAGTATCCTTATTTACGATGTCAATATGTCTAGGTTGTTTTTGGAAGATTATTTATTTTCTATTTTTGCAAGCACTAATAGGGTAGACATGCTAAAAAAGAATCTGAAGTCTTATAATTTCACGAGTAAAAGCATTGTAAATAAGTAGAAACTAAAGAGATAAACAAAAAGCGCTAAAAGACCAACTGGTAATTGACACTGGTAATGTTTGATAATGACAAAGCACTATAAAATTAATCAGAAGCATGAAAAAGATGCCAGAAGCACTATTTTTGACTATGTAAGCACTAAAAGATGGCTCAGAAGTGCTAGAATGGTGCTATGACATTGGAATTTTCTGACAGAGTTTGGTTTGTTGTTGATAAAGTGCTAAAATAATAGAGATTGGAAGCACTATAGTTTTGTTTAATGCAAGGGGGTGGTGATAAACATATGGGTCGGTTGCTATGTTTTCTTTCTTCTTCTTCATCAGAGACAATGGATGCTCTAAAAGCCCGATGGGGTGTTTAGATTATTTTTCAAAAATAAATGTTGTCAAATTCGGTAATATTTGGTTTGAGTACCTTCAATAATGTATGTTACCAAAGCTAAATATTGGGTGTGGTTAGCCTGGTTGTTGAGCGAGAGATAGGTCCTGAAATGGTCATAAGATTTATGTTGTGTGGTGGTTTCAAACATCTTATTTGTAATGTCATTCATTACCTATTCCAGTGAGGTGGCCGGCATGGGTCTTCCCTCTGCTATGTTTGTCTTTTTTCTTCTTCGTTTAGAATGATGGTCTGTAAGAAATTGATGGGGTGTTTTTTTCCTCTTCCCTCAACCCTCTTTGATAATTTTCGTTTATCCATTTTTCCAAAGGGTGCACAAGGCTGGGTTGTTGTATGATAGGTGGTATAAAATTTGGTTATTGAATGGGGCTGTAGGTGTAAAATGATCATATGTTGGTAGCTTCTTGATTTGGGTGTCAACTGGGTTTCCAAAAGCTTCTCTATGCGTAAGACCTAATCAAGAGTATGGTGGGTATTCTATGGTGGGTTGTGGAATGGAGGATTGACGAATATGTTGACTATGGTTAGATTCCTATGAAAGAGCACTTCTCTGAATATAGGCTTGTGAATTCAAAGGTTCTACAGTATAATCATCAATGTAACCCCTATCGAAATCATGAAACCTATGGAGGAATGTTCTATGATGAAGCAAAGTCTTCCTATTCTGATACAAGAAATGTCTTCTTTGCAAAAGATGTCTATAACTAAGTGGTGTCTTGGGTTTTCTAATTCTCTTGGCAAGAGATTTTCTGAAAAACTTAGTGGTTTTCCAATCTCTAATCATATATTCTTAGTTTTTATTTTGTTTGATTTGTTTGTATTTTTTAGGATGATCTTTTATCTGAATTTTAATGATTTTGGAATACACAACACTCAAATGAAGACAATTGTTTTTAAGAGTTGTAATCTAAATAGATAGTGTATGTTCAAAAGAACCACGCATGGTCCTATTTTCACTAGTTTGATAACAATAAAGAAATTTAGATAGACTCACTCTTAATAGTTAAAAGGTCATCGTTATACTCAACAACCCACATCTTAAAATTACATCGACTCACATAGCCATGTCACCCCCTAGAGGGCTCTTGTGTTTTTGTATTTTCCAGGTGGGTACTCAAGGTTAGATTTATCGATCCCTTGAGCAAACGGTCCATGTAAATTATATGGTGAGTGTCTTGGGGGAAGATTCTTCCCTCCCCTTGCACTGTGAGTATTACAATGTCTGGTTACTAACTCGGCTGGATACTACACTAGGTTCTTAGAAAGGGTTCTAGTTCAGAGCGGCAATAATAGACTCCCTTAGGAGACCTCCCAACCTTTAGAACAAAAGTTTTAGGAATGGTTATCTTGCACACTTCCGAAAAAAGTGGGTTTCCCTAGATTTGCTTTAAATTTTATAGTGGGGTGGAAAAAACTGGCTTTGGTTTGAACCCACTTAGGTCGTTCCCATAGGGTGAGTACTTTTTCCCACTACGACAAGCCTTCTAAAGGATGTAATAAAACTTGAAGAATGCATAAAAATGATGAGTTTGGCTTTTTAGATCACCCAGTTAAGGGGAGACCATATGCCTATCAACCATACAAACACATAAATCACTTGTTCAATTTTTAGAACCCAAACGAAAATTTTATAATCTATGTGATGATGTTGCTTCACAAAAAGACACGATGTTCATTTTTAAATCCCAAATTGAAAAATCTGGTGACTACCCTAGATTGGTAAATTTTTAATCCAAATGAAAATGTGACTGTCCTAGGATTGATTCATTTTTAAACCAACTGAAGAAGTGCCTATCCTAGATTGATTCATTTTAAACTAACTGAAGAAGTGCTTATCCTAGATTGATTCTTTTTAAACCAACTAAAGAAATTAAATTTACTAGTCCTGGACGCGTCGGATCTAGAAAATGAATTACACAAAAGCGCTATAGAAATATCTAGAAGTGCTATAGAAATCTCACTAAGCACTATAGAAATAGCCTGAAGCGCTATAGGATTTTAAAAATGTGCTAAAACAGATGCTAGATGTGAACTCAGTCTGTGCTATAAGGTGAGATCGAAGCACTAAAATAGTTCTTCAAGGTGCCATACTTTTCTTCGGAAGCACTAGAATAGAATTTAGATGTGCTATAGTTTGTCTCAGAAGTGCTATAGAATCTTTCGATCATGCTAAAACAATTTACACCAAATTCTTGTACGAAAATTTTCCAAAAAAACTTGTTAAAAACATGGGGTACGGCCCCACGGTGGGCGCCATAATGTAAGTGTGGAAAAAGTAAACTAAATACAATTAAATAGACCTCTTAATGAAACATTGTATCAATATTAAACATGAATTAAACTAATTTAAAATAGAGAAAAGCTTGAAAGCGTCTCATTGTCTCCTATCTCCAAAGATTAATGAATCACGGAAAGGCTCTCAGATTTGATAAAGTACCGTGACTATTAAAATGCCTATTTAGAGAACAAAATGAGGCTAAATGTTGTGATGTAATGATTTCTAATGATTCTTGGATGAAATGGAGCTACCGTAAGCTATCTTGACATGAAACATACTAAATGGAAGCTACAATAAAACCTAACGATGCTACCATAATTCTAGATCTACTAATGCCATGATGCTATGCTAATATGCTAAATGACAATTGATGCTAATGACAATGCTAATGCTTAAGATGCTTGAGTGCTAAATCCTACAAAGTAAGTTTGCATAAAAGATGATAATTCTCAGGGTCCTTTTTATGCTTCAGAAGGTTGTATATATAGATTTCCGGCAGGAGTTTTGCACAGGGGTAACACAACAGAGGCTGAGATTCAATCTGGAGATTTGAATGGTAAGAGATGAGAAGGTGGAGCTGATCATGGGGATTGTTCCTCCCCATGAAAACAACAGGAAAGATGAGAGCAAAGATTTGAGGAAGAAGATTGAGAGGATTGCCTGCAGGTTTGTCCCTGAGGTTTTTCCCGTGAATGCCAGTTAAATTAATTTTATTTGAAAATCTAATTTTATTGGTGAGTGAATAGAGGGATTTGATTTATGCTTTTATTTAAATATTTTTGATTTATTTAAATTAGCAAAAGGGAAGATAAATAATTTAATTAAATAAACTATAGAAGTTTGTTTATTAAATTAAATAGAAGAAGAGAAGTATGATGTAATAATTAAATAGTGCCAACTATAAAGTTGTTTATTTAATTAAAACTGAAGAAATAGGAGAATTTAGAATGTGAACTATTTAAATAATTATTTCATTTATTTAATAGTAGATAAATTTGAATAAGATGAAAATAATT
The DNA here is from genome assembly GCA_007258455.2 of Sequoia sempervirens. NCBI lineage: Eukaryota > Viridiplantae > Streptophyta > Pinopsida > Cupressales > Cupressaceae > Sequoia > Sequoia sempervirens. Next base: position 8,451 of record VDFB02039361.1, read on the forward strand.
GAATCAAGATTGAAGAATTATGATGAACTATTTAAATAAATATTTCCTATTTATTTAATAGTGGAAGATTTTAAGGATTAATTAATTAAATAAGTCATATTTAATTAATCATATTTCTCTAGACCATTTTTAGGTGTGTACATTTTGCCCCTCTTTGAAGTGATGTGTTTACGGATTGCTTCAAAGAAAAGTTTGTGCTGCTACTGCTAGTATCGACGAAAAAAAATTTCACTGTGTCCCAAACATGATTTTCAAGTGATTGATGTGTAAGGGAAAATGGGGCATCTCAGAGAAACCTCCAAGAACAGTAGTTCCTTTGGTAACTTTCATTTCGATTAGGTTGCCTCAAAGACATGTACAACTATGTCCTAAAGCGGAAACAGACACAGTTTATTTCTCACATTGATCCTTCTGAGAGAAGCACATGTAAATTCAACAACATGCATTAACATATTCTACAACAAGAATCAACAAACATGAAAGATGAGACAGAAACTAGAACAAATAGATTTACATGGGGAAAATCCTTTCGGATAAAAAACCCCACACTCCAAAGATCGAGCCATTGTATTATTTAGCAACAAACGGTTACAATACAATTTCAGGCTCATAGCCTTTTCAAAGATTACATCTTGTTCATTACTGGTAGCAAATCTCACTTCCTTTGTTTCGGCCTCAATCCAACCTCTCGTCCCTCTCTCTATCACTCTCACCTTCGGCTCTCATGCACACTCTCTGTACACCCTTACATACAGAATGTCCAATGCATACATATATACATTCGTTTTCATTCGACTTTGTGAATCGGTTCAAGATCACAACTGTCAAACAACAATCTCCAACTCAACATCCTTATCGTCGTAGATGTTTCCATTTCCTCGTGTAGAGTTTTCCCTTCCACACAGAAACAGTTGCAACAGTCTCATAGCAAACGGTTCACATTTTGCTCTCTCTGATTGGTCCAAGTCGCACCACGTAGGATAGACTTCACTCAGTCAACAACGATCAACTTGTGTCGCATGTCGGTGAGACACTATCCGTGTCTCCCCGATGCCACAAGACTTGACAAACAATATCACCAAGAGTCATCCCTATCGGCAAGAGGTTACACCAAGTCTAGAAAGCTATCGCTAAGACTTCGCCGTGTCGCCAAGACCTCATACTGATGATCACCACTTGTATCGCTATCGCCAAGACCATTGTTGTTCAATGAGACATCATACCGAGGCTCCAGAGTCACATCGACCTCAACAATCCCATCGGCAAGACTATTGCAGTTCGCCAAGACCTCACACCGAAGTCTTCAAGTCATGCCGATGTGAGTATTCCATTCGGTGAGACTATCGTCTTTCGCCAAGACATCACACCAAGCTCTTCATGTTGCTAAACATCCAACAATCGGCCGAGACTTGCTTTTCTTGAGATTACAACTTGAAGTCCACCTGACCATCATTTGAGACCATCCTGATTCTCCAAAAGAATTCATACCAAAGTCTTCAAGTGTGTACCATTCGGTGAGACTCTCCATCCGTCGCTAGGAATTCCTTACCAAGTGTTCAACAAGTTATAAAGAAATCATTCATACAGCTAGAGTTATACAAAACCCCTCATGGCTTCAGACAACACTTTCGTCGCTAAGACTTCATACAGTCTTTGTGGTACCAATTATCACAATTACGTTGAGACATTCCCGATCTCAAGAGATCTTCACGAGTTCAAGTCCACCCCGATGACTCCACGCGCTCGGTGAGACTTCTCGATTACATGAGACTTCTGCAATGATAGGAACAAGTCATACCAATTTCCACATCGGCCGAGGATGAATGAGCCATCTTGCGTGTCGGTAAGACTTCCTATTGTTCTTTGAGACTTCTTCGATGTTCAAGTCACCCAGTGGCTCGAGGAGAATCGCAGTATCGGTGAGACAACCCTCTCTAAGCTTCATATGAAGCAAAATGGGTTACATCAATGACTCCGGTCGCCATGAGAATCCCAGACATCGCTAGGCGCAGATAAAAAAACCCTTCGTCGGTTGAGACATTTCCATATCGATACTTGGATCTCTCCAAAGTCTCTATGTCATAGCGATAGGTCCATTCGGCCGAAAAAGTATTGTCTCAGTGAGCAATACCACCGAGGTTAAGCACCCTGACCCGGACAACCCGAATGTCGCACCAACTTTTCTCTTCCGGAGGTTACCTTTGTGAGATTGAGGCACATGATTCCAACGCAGTGGATATATATATGCCCCCTCAAGAGATAAATTAATAAATTTTTGATTCTTTTGAATTTTTTGGATTTTTTCAATTTTTTATGATTTTATGATGATTTGATGTAGATTCGATGAAGATTTGATAATGAAATATCTCGATGGTGATGAAGAAAGAGGCCCTGGCTGAATTTCAATTAATCTCCCCTTTTAAAAATTAAATCAATCTCATAAAAATCCCTTTGTAATAATCGATAAAAGGTTAAAAAGGTCCTTTTCAACTTCATTTGTACATTGTGACTTTTGAAAATTTGGTGAGAGATTCTTGTGCCACTTGGAGCGAGATATCGATTCCATATCACACCCATTGTTTCGAGCGTGTTCGACGACATCAGCGGCTAACCGCGTTTGGACCTCCGGTATGTCTATTTCTTTCCTTGGTTTTCGTGCATTTTCCTTTTTTTTGTGTATTTTTAGATTTTTTTATTTTTAACCTTTTTTTTAGCGTGTTTTAAATCTGTTGTAGCACTTTTTAAGTCCGTTGTAGCGCTTTTTCTATTTTAGCACTTAAGAGGTCTGTTTTAGCATGTTAATAGGTGAGATTAGTGCTTTGCAAAATTTAGCGCTTAGGATAGCCATTGTAGCACTTCTGTAAGACACCTTAGTGCTTTAGGAATTTTAGTGCTTCAGTTAGATTTTGTAGCGCTTAGGCTTCTTGTTTTAGCACGTTTGAATTTTTAGTGCTTTAACCCAAAATGTTAGCGCTTTGACCGAATAAAATGGCGCTTTTGATAAAATGGTGCTTTGTCTGTTTGTAATAGCGCTTTTGTCTTATGAAATGGTGAATGTCATTTTTTTAGCACATTGAATGCCTTTTTTAGTGCATTTAAATCGAAGTGTTATGATTTTTGTCAATTTGTTCTTGATTTTGTCAATTTCTGATCGTATCAGCTATTGGTTTGATATGAATGATTTGTCTAATCAAATACATGAGTTTTCGACCTCATGATAGGCGAGGTCTGATGTTTGTTTTGATGATAACTATCCTCATGATAAGTGAGGAATAATTATGATTGAAATACCTTATGATAAGTGAGTTTGATTTGATGCATTAATGATTGACCTCATGATAGGCGAGGTTGATTTGATGCATTAATGATTGACCTCATGATAGGTGAGGTTCAATGATGTTTGCTCATTAGATTTGATCAAAATTCTCACCAAGAGCTGATTTGATTTGATATGGTATGTTGATGTTATTTTTTGATTGACATGAATTGATTTGACTTTGATTTTGTTATGATAATAGGAGTGATTGGGGAACCTCCAGGTTCGAGAGTGTTTCCCTTGGACATTTGATCTTATACCATAGTTGGCATAGCCTGAGATGGATATTATCACACATTGTGGATTGTCCCCTCTTCTATATATGCCCCAAATTAGGATTAATCAGGGTTTGTTGACAGCGCTAGCCAAGAGGTGGCATAGCGAGAACAACACTTTTCATCTTCCTACTGGTGAGATGATAGTCACCCCAGAGGATGTCTGGCAGATTCTGTAGCTTTTGATTGTTGGAGATGTTGTCATATATGATTTGACAGAGCAGGGTGGGACTGATGCTCTTCGTAGAGTGTTTCATGATGATCATATTACTAGAGAGTGGATTCCATGGTGTGAGATGGTTGATGCATACGACACTTTGCCTACAGTACTTGTTGGTTTCATCGGAGGTTTCCTTAGTCCTGATCACAGGTTTAAGGGATTCTCAGTTGGTTGGGGCTGAGTTTTAGAGAGTATGGTTGTTCATGGCACCAAATTTGCTTGGGGCATGTGTATGCTTTCCCATTTATATCATGATTTACATTCAGCTGTGTATCTCAGTGGTCGGATTTTATCGGTCGGCATTACTTTGCTTCAGGTATGGGCATGGGAGCACATAGTTGTCACACGTCTAGTTCCAGTTAGACAAAAGCCACCCATGAGACCTTATGTGTTTAGATATGTCAGTCGGCTTACTCAGTCCAGACTGGGTAAGTTAGAGTATTGGAGGAGAGATATTGACAACATAGAGTCTATGACATGGCGTCCCTACCTAGATTGTGATCATTGGGATGATGATGATATTTAGCTACCATTTCTTTGTTAGTCGATGGTCCTGATTGGTCGTGCTCATCAGGTACTGGAGATATTATTGATCAGACAGGTGTACAAACAGTATGGGATGGTATAGAGTATGCCCCAGGGTGTTGCTCATTACTCTCATCGTCAGTCGAATACCATAGATTGGGGGCCTTGTTTGTTGTATGCTGCTGCCGTTCAGGAGTATCAGGCTTTACAATCATTTGAGTGGGACATTCGGCCAGAAATTATCGAGCCTCTAGTTACAACTGACTATCCTGAGTATTTTTCTTTGCATATGTTTCCATGCCTTACCATTCCATATGAGCTTGTCGCATTACCTACAAAGGAGGACATTCCCGTGGCACATGGTCGAAGACAAAGGAGAGAGGACGTTGGAGAGGTTGAGGCAGAGGATGTTGGTGTGGTTGGTGAGGTAGATGTTGATCTTGAGGAGGATGTCAGTGTGGAGGAGGATGTTGGTGTCGAGGAGGATGTTGGTGTTGAGAGCAGCGGAGATGAGAGCAATAGCGATGATAGCAATGGGGATGATAGATTTGATAGTGGAGAGGCTGCAGGTGGGTCAGGCCCTATTTTAGATTTACCATATGAGACTATGCCTCGTAAGAGGAATATTGTGGGAGGTATTTTAGAGCGGTTGTAGATAGCGGATCTCTAGGT
>VDFB02039362.1:0-15064 GCA_007258455.2 Sequoia sempervirens
GAATCCGTCTACCCAGATTCCAAGCCAAAACTATTTCACATCGGTTCCGAATCAGAATCCCTTTATATAGAGTGGTACTCAGAATCCATTTACACAGAATCCAGGACAACATCAATCTATGTCGATCCCAAACTAGAATACATTTACCAACATTCCAAATCCAAATCCACCTCAGATGCCAACGTTCAATCAAAACCCATCACGAGACTTTGGATTTCAGAATACATATATGGATCCTCATAATCCTTCTAGCACATCTTTGACTCAAGTTGACGTCCTACAAACACAAATGCAGGCATTACAAACACAAATGGATAACATGTCAGTGTCAACTAAGAAATCATTTTCACCAAAGGACATATGCCCATTCCCTTTTGATAGATCATTGTACATGACACCTTTCCCTCACGGATATGTCATACCAAATCTTCCTAAGTACACTGGCAAACGCAATCCAGTAGAACATATCAGGGAATTTTCTACCATATGCATTGATGTCGCTTACGACCCCACGTACCTTATGAGACTATTTCCATGAAGTCTTGTAGGGGTTGCACTAGAATGGTTTTCGGGTCTAGATTCTGGCATTAGATCATGGGGAGAGCTAGTCGATAAATTTGTGGAGCAATTCTCCTTCCACATTGACCATGAGATAAATATAGCAACCTTGTGTCACACAACACAAGACGAAGGTGAAACATTCATTGCTTTCTTCTAGAGATGGAGAACTATTGCTAGTAGATGTCCTGTCGAGATACCTGAAAAACAAAAGGTTACCATGTTTCAAGAAAACCTTCATCCAAAACTCAGGAGTAACTTAAGGGTACATTGCTGCATATCTTTTTCGGAACTAGTGGAAAAGGGGGTGATAATAGAGAAGGATCTCATTGAAAAGGGTGAACTCAAGATGACAACACCCAATCGAAACACGGTCGTACAAAACACCCCCACCGACAGAAACAAATTCTGGTCTCGCAACAAAAATGTCACCAATGATGGGGTGGTTGATGCTAAAACATTACAAGAAAGACCCCTCCTCACATTACAAGGACCTCATACTTTTGCTAACACGCTTAATGCTATCAATCAACCTCCCAACATGGTCCAAAACACTCAATGTCCACCACCAAGGAGATTCCAGAAACGTGAGTTCACTCCCTTAGGGGAACCCATTGAGTCGGTGTTCAAACAACTGTTACAACACAACCTTATACAACTGCAGGAACCAAGACAATACGATCCAGGATAGTTTAAACCAACTTGGTGGGATGACAACGCTTTTTGTGATTATCATAGGACTAAGGGACATAACCTACAAAACTGTCGACAACTGAAGAACATCATACATGATCTTGTTGACAAGAGAATCATTGAAGTTAGTGGACAAAAACAAAAGACATCGAACACTGATCATCAAGTCTTTTCAGACCCACTACATGACCATGGGAAAGGAACTATCCCCAGTTCGAGTACTAAGACCAATATGTCAGCCAATTATGCGAATATAAAACATGACTATGATAGTGGCAAAATCATTCATTGCCTTCGCGCCGCCAAGGACAACATCAATACCATTACTATCAAGGCTAATCCGGAATGTGCGGTCAATACTCGTCGTACTAAGTTTGTTATCCAAGGCCCTCCATCACAGCAAGCATCACAACCTTCCAAGTTACAATATAACCTACTTGACTAGTTGGGGAAGACCCCAGCCCAAATTTCAATCTTGGAATTGTTGCGTATCTCCCCCGAGCATCGGTCTATCCTCGATAAGGCTTTACAGAACACCACGGTCCCTAATGACCTTGATGTCAATCATTTCCAGGAGATGGTGGGCTACTTGACCAATAATCATCATGCTACATTTTCTGAACAAGACTATGCCACCGATAAGACGAACCACAATGACCCTTTACATCTAGAAGTCCTTGTTGATGACACCAAAGTTAGACGAGTTTTGGTAGACGGAGGAGCAGGGTTAAATCTATGCACTTTAAAACTAATTAAGGCATTAGGTATTTCAGAAGCATGCATGGACATCACCAAGAGTATTGTCATTAAGGCTTATGATGATGAAGAAAGAAAATCAAAGGGGGTGGTAACACTTCCTATCAGAATTGGTCCTGCGGTAATGGAGACAAAGTTCCAAGTCTTGGATCTCACCCTCCCTTATAACCTTTTGCTAGGTAGACCATGGATTCATGCCATGAAGGCAGTCCCTTCCACATATCATCAGTGCCTTAAATTCCCTTACAATGGCACCAAAATAACTATCGATGGTGATCCTGATCCTTTTCAGTATTGCACTAACCTAAAGGACATCCCTCAATGTCAAGTGCCAGTCAACCAAGAGGCCTCATCGTCTAATCCATCTTCTTATGTTGACCCGTCCACGCTCACTCGAACATCTATTGCACCTTCACTTCCCACTACTCCTAGGGTTGAGATCCAAGACAAGGGTTGTGGAGAGTATTATATGAAGACTTCCTATTGTGTTAGCCACTTGGTCCCTCCTAAGTCATATGGTTTGCCTACAACAGGTAGGGGACAGTCTATAATCACTATACATGTTCCCCCCACAACAACTTTCACTAAATGGGGTGAATTAAGCAAAGAGGCTGTAGATACAGAAGATGTTACTTCCTGGCTGTATAAGGAAGATAATCAAGAACCCCTTTTACTTGCTCATATTCCTACAAGACTATACGGAAAGGGTTTCAAAATCATGCAAAGCAAAGGATATGATGGACACAGTGGTTTAGGCTTAAACCAAGATGGCAGAATTGAACCAATATTTGTTTCTCAGTGGCCAAAAGGAGTAGGGCTAGGGTTTCAACCGATTCAGATTGGCGTTCCTAGTACTCCATTACCCTTACTTGAGGAAGTACGTGCTTCAGAAGACATTAAGACATCTCACGAACCAATAGACCAAAATCATTCTAACTCGCCTGACTCTAATGATTATGAGTGGGATTCCTTATCCTCTACTTCTTCCATGGACCTTGACAAGTTATTTGGAGAACTTGACTTGCTGTTAAGTTCCTCACCAAATCCTTTAAATTCCTATCCACCAAAGAAAATGACAAAAGAGGAGTGGTTTAAACACTACTATTGGGAATCACTTGATCCTACCTCTTGGCAACCTGAGCCACCTCTTTCTGATTGTCAAACCTTGGCATTAGGCCCACCTATTTATCCACCTAGACCCAAACCCAAGAGCAAAAAGGACTTGGTACAAGACTTTTGTGACCACATGAATAATTCAATTTTTACCTTGACTCCATTAGACTTTGATAACTCCGACGATGACATGCCTTTAGTTTATCCCCAACTCATAGATTGGGATCAACAAGATACACCCGTTTTAGATACTTTTGAGAACGACGAAGCGATTGCTGAGTTCCTGGGATTACGTGAAGGCATACCTAATGGGGATCATAAAGCTAGTTTTACCATTGACTTGGACAATAAAGCATATTTTGGGGAATCTGTTCAACCCTCCAGTCGCAAAAATGAGAAAAAGAATAAACAAGATAAAAAGGACGAGTCTCTAGGTGAAAACCGCAAGGCACCTCTAGACCATGAAAAAGTAAAAAGAAAGGACGCATCCGAAGGTGAAAACCTCTCTAAGGTGCCTAAGGATGGAGGTTTGAACATTCTCCCCATTGCACAGGAAAAGTCACCCATGCTCGTGGAAGAATCAGTAGAAGTCAACATAGGCACAAAAGAGAATCCTCGATTGATTTATTTGGCAGTGTCACTGACAACACAAGAGAAATCAGAGTTCCACAACTTCTTTGAACAAAGACAGATTAATTTTGCTTGGTCATATGCCGACATGCCTGGTTTGGATCCTGAACTTGTTCTACATCACTTGCCTTTACAACCAGATGCTAAACCAGTAAAGCGAAAGTTGAGAAAAATGCATCCACAAATTGCTTTATTAGTCAAGGCGGAACTCAAGAAACTCTTAGATGTTGGTTTCATCAGACCTATTGACTATGCAGATTGGATTTCCAATCTTGTACCAGTTACCAAACCAGCTGGGGGCATTCGCATCTGCACTAATTTTAGAGATATCAACAAAGCTTGTCCTAAGGATGACTTCCCTTTGCCTAATATAGACATGATAGTTGACATGACAACAGGATATGAGATGTTGTCCCTTATGGATGGATTCTCAGGATATAACCAGATCAGAATAGCCACTGAAGATCAACCTAAGACAACCTTCACTTGTCCTTGGGGAACGTATTGCTGGAATGTTATGCCCTTTGGACTCAAGAATGCAGGAGCAACCTATCAACGTGCCATGACCACTATCTTTCATGATTTAGTACACACTTGTATGGAGGATTATGTCGATGACCTTATTGTAAAATCCAAGACAAGGGCACAACATTTACAGGTTTTAGACAAGGTATTTCAGAGGCTAGAGACGTATAATGTGAGACTCAATCCAAAGAAATGTGTGTTTGGAGTCAAGTCAGGAAAGCTGTTAGGTTATATCATTTCTAGACGAGGCATTGAAGTAGATCCAGCTAAGGTAAAAGCAATTATGGACATGCCACCACCCAACAATCTCAGTCAACTAAGGACATTACAGGGAAGGTTGCAATCTATCAGAAGATTTATAGTGCAGCTAGCAGACAAGACACATCCTTTTCAACATCTACTTAAGAAAGGAGTACCCTTTGCATGGACACCTAGGTGTGAAGAGGCTTTTCAACTGATTAAAGAATATTTACTTACACCACCTGTCTTAATGCCACCTATTGAAGGAAGGCCGTTGATTCTTTATATCACAGCAACCCATTCATCACTCGGAGCATTGCTTGCACAGAATGACGATGAAGGTCATGAAAGGGCAGTCTATTATATCAGTCGGACTTTGGTTGGTTATGAGCTCAACTATAGTAACATTGAACGTGCCTGTCTTGCAGTAGTATTTGCTACCCAAAAGCTGTGACACTACATGATAAACCATCAAACAATGTTGATTGCTAAAATAGATCCTCTGAAATATCTTCTTAGTAAGGCAGCATTAACAGGACGACTGGCCAAGTGGGTCATGATACTTAGTGAGTATGATATACAGTATGTAGAGAGAAAGGCTATTAAAGGACAGGTCATTGCTGATCAGTTAGCTGATGCACCAATACAGGCAGATCACCCATTAGTGGCAGACTTTCCTGATGAGTTCATATTCACATTTGACACAAACATAACATGGAAACTGTACTTTGATGGCTCACATACAAATCATGGTTCAGGGGCTGGGATATTGTTTATCACACCACAGGGTGATTCCATCCCTAAATCATTCAGGATTGCATTTCCATGCACTAACAACATGGTGGAATATGAAGCTTTAGTGACAGGTTTACGCATGGCAGTCAAGTGGAAAATCAAGAACCTACAGGTATATGGTGATTCTCAACTAGTAATAAGACAGGTAAATGATGATTATGAGACTAAGGATGAAAAGCTTGCTCCGTACAAGCGCATGGCTGATAGTTTTAAAGAGTACTTTGATAAAGTCAAGTTTCATCAGATACCTCGTGTTTTAAACAAAGCAGCAGACGCTATGGCTACAATTGCCTCACTCCTTGACATTCCTAACAACGTGCCTAAGTTTGAGTTCTTGGTCGAACAGCTTTTGGTCCCCACCTACGATATCCCAGATTCTGAAATGGTGTGACATTGTTGGTCCTGATTCCCCATGGTACAAAGAAATCTATGATTACCTTCATGCCGAAGTCATCCCCATTGGCCTATCCAATAACCAACGTAGGACATTCCTTCGCAAGTCAGCCAAATATACCATCGTCGGAGACACCCTATATAGACGCGCTTTAGATAATACCCTACTGAGATGTCTTGATTCTACTGAAGCACAAGCAACCTTGCGTGGGGTGCATGAGGGTATATGTGGTTCCCATTCTAGCGGTCCTACCTTAGCTAAAAAGATTATGAGACTGGGTTATTATTGGCCTACTATGGAAAAAGACTCATATGTCTTTGTAACAAAATGTCGCCAATGCCAAGTTCATGGAGATTTGATACATGCCCCAGCACAGGAGCTCCGTCCTATCACGTCACCATGGCCTTTTGCCCAATGGGGACTCGACCTCATAGGTAAGATCCACCCCACCTCATCTAATGGACACAAGTTCATTATCACTGCCACTGAGTACTTTACGAAGTGGATTGAAGCCATTCCTATGACATACATTACCGGCACACAAATTTCTAGATTTATCTTAAACTATATCATCTGTCGGTATGGTGTCCCTCAATCTATAATCACTGACAATGGCCACCCATTTAAGAACCAAGAAGTCCGTCACTTGTGTGATCAATTTCATATTCAACATCACTTCTCTACTCCATACTACCCACAAGGTAACGGCCAAGCGGAGGCATCCAACAAGACCATCATTAGAATCCTCAAGAAGACTGTCAATGATGCTGGTCGTGACTGGCATTTACAGCTTAACCCTGCCTTATGGGCTTATCGTACAAGTATCTGTACTCCCACTGGTGCTACCCCATACTCACTTGTCTTTGGATCTGAAGCCATTTTTCCTATTGAGGTCGAGATTCCATCCCTAAGGGTATCACTGAAGGGCCACATTGACGATGAAGAGTACTGAGTGTCGAGACTCCATGAGTTAGAATTCCTGGACGAGCGTAGACAGAAGGCACTGGACCATCTCCAAGCATATCAGAACCACCTTCGTCGTAGCTATAACAGGAGGGTTTTAAATAGAAATTTTGACATTGGTGACCTGGTTTTAATGGAGAATCCAAAGAATCAAGCAGAAAGAGACAAACCAGGAAAGTTTGAACCTAATTGGTTGGGACCTTATGTTGTTACGGAAGATTTTGGATCAGGAGCGTATCAACTCTCTACTCCTGAAGGCGAACCATTGTCCTCACCAATCAATAGTATGCATCTGAAGAAGTTCTATGCATAGCTTCTGGGAGCCTTTGTCTTATTTAGCAAAAATACAAAAAAATCAGAAAATAAAAAAATCATTATCAAGGGGAAAACCTGGTAAACAGGCGTCTTGGTAACACCAAAAAAATTAGTTAATATGGAAAATAGTAAAGATAAATCAATCGTCCAATGGTGAAAACCACTTCGGTGGCGCTTTGGATAGGTACCATGGTGAAAACCTGGCAAACAGGCGCCATGTGTACTCAACCCTACTCCTTTGTCTACTATTATTCTAATCTATCTTGTACATACACCACTTACCTGTACATAGTCCACTACCCTGTACATACTACCTATCCCTGTACATAGTCTTTATCCCTGTACATAGTCCACTTCCCTGTACATAGCCCACATTCGTGTACATAGTCCACTATCCTATATATATCTTTTACCTTTTATGTCCATCACTTGTATATATTAGTCCTAATAAGTGGTAGTCTTTTCCATAGCTTGGAACGATTGACATTGAGAGCATTTCATATCCCCCATCTTACCCTATTCATAGTCAGTTGGCCTTATACTCGACTGGGGGCAGACACTTGACCTGCGTCACATTGGTTCTTACATTGGCTGTGTTGGAGATGTAAAACCATAAGAAAATCCAAAAACATCGCAAAATGACCTGAGAAAACACAAAAAAATCAAAACATTTCAAAAAAATCCAAAAATAGAGTCAGAGTCAGTCGCACTTGTCAGTCTTTGTCGTCATGTCGAACTACGTTGCCTCTGCGACTGGACGTAGGCAAGGCCATCTTCCGATGTGCCCCCGAGGCATTAGGTCAGTCCGTTTAGGTTTGTCTGTACAAAGTCATGCGTCAATCCATATGTCTGTATAACAAGGTCATTGGTTGTGTCGAACTACGAGGTCTCTGCGTGTACAACGTAGGCAAGGCACATCACACGATGAGCCCCCGAGGCCACACTAGGTCAGTCCATTAGGGTTCGTCGCTTTCACTTTCACACACGTCTTTTGTTTGTAGTCAGTCTTGTCGGTCAGTCAAGTCGAACTACGAGGTCTCTGCATGTACAACGTAGGCAAGGCACATCACACGATGAGCCCCCGAGGCCACACTAGGTCAGTCCTTTAGGGTTTGTCATCACACACAGTCAATTGTCAACACGTCATATCAAGTCATGCATTACTCTGGTGAACAAGTCAGCAATGTCTCTGAGTCATATCAAACAACTTGCCATACAAAACAAATTCAAACAGATCAACCAACCGTCTGCTACAGGATGTGTCCTTCTTGGAAACAGATGTTATCAAAACAATCAACCTATGTCTTATTCAGGATGTGTCCTTCCTGCGTAATTGACAAGGTCAAAACAATCAAACTTAGCCTTACACAGGTTATCACATCAATGGAATTTGACTCAACGTCTTATACGATACATGTCTTTCTGAAACCAGGCTTTGTCATGCCTTATACAGATAGTCATAACATCGAAACCAGACTCACAGTCTTATCCGGTATGTGTATCTCTTGCAATCAGGCTCTATCAATCAAACAAATCAAACAAACAAATCATGTTTTGGAAAATATTTTCATTGGCTTATTGACTTTATGGCTTATTTATCTTATCATTTATCTTGAATTGATGACTAGGATTCATGTTACTAGCTTTCTCAATGATGTCCCATGAAGGATTTAGAGAAGCAACGACGTATCAGAATTCTATTTTCTTTGACTGCTGTCTGTCGATTGTCTTTTAAATTTGATTTTGAGTCATGTTACTAGTTTCCTCAAGGATGTCCCATGAAGGATTTAGAGGAGCAATGACGTCTCATGACCTGTCTTTTCTTTTGTTTGCTGTCTGTGGTTTGTCCTGACAAAAAGACTGGGGCAACTTGTGTCCTTAGTATGAGTTAGTGACAATCCTTGTCTGCGACTGTCTGTTATTAGCAAGTGGATGACCTTGCACACCTTGATTTATGTCATATCCTGGTGTTTGTCTCCATTTGTATTAGTCCCGCCCAATGATGATAAAGTGCAATACCTTTTGTGATATGGTAAAATATCGAAGATTCCTAACACTAACATTTATCTTCTATCTTTTCATTCTTTGTCGATCTTCCATTCCGCATTAACAATTCTTCTTTCTTGCATTATGACGAGTCCTGTGACACAAAATGGTATACATCATCCTGCATCAACATACATGTTAGAAACATACATATATATAGGCATATTTCACATTTAGATTATCATGACATAATAGACAATAATCATCATTTAACATTGCATATCATAAGTAATAAACTGTAAATACATACATCACATTACATTTGTATAGCATCACATGTCATTATATATATAACATCACATACCATCTCATCATCATATAGAATCATATGTCACATAGAATCAAATTTATCTCATTAGTTGCATAAACAACATAAAGTACATACAACCATCCATCACATAGGCATATCATATAAACATCACATGTATAAATCAAGACTGCATAATCAATAAATAGACAATGCATATCATAAGAATCACCGCCAAAATCATATATACATATTGCTCATATGTGTCACATCACAATGTCATAATGTATCATAAATACATGGAAGCCCGCAGGCTATCGGATCAAAATACAATGTCTCAAATGGACCTCAAAACTGTATCTCTATCCTGAACTGCCACTGCCATCATGTCGGGAGTGTGTAGGAGACTGATGTTGGGAACCTGCTGATCTCGGAGCTGTGGGAGGTCTGTCATATGGCCCTGCTCTGCGTGGCTGATCCACTCCCTCTGTGCTCACTGTCCGTGTGTGGGTCCTAGTCTGAGACCTACTACTCTGTGCCGCTGAAAAGCTAGGAGCCCGTCTCTCTATGGGAACCTCTGCCTCATACAAGTCTTGGTAGTATCTCTCCCTCTCACTGGCTCTGACCAACTCTCTGGAAAATGCTGCTGAAGGTCCTATACATAATGACCTGAGCTCTGTGAATCTCTACTCAGTCTCCTGCCGCCGGGCTACAGCCTGATCTCTCTCTATCAAGGCTCTGTCTCTCTCCACCCTGTAAGCATCTCTCTCTGCCATCAACACCCTCATCTGCTCCTCCAAGGAGGCAACCTGGGCTCGTAATATATTAGTGTCAGGCGCCTCTGCCTCTGTCTCATCCTGGCGGACCCTGTCTCACCCATCCTCCTCCTCGTCCATCTCCTCCAGGATCTGATCCCTGATCTCTCTCTCGTGATCATCCTCCTCCTCATCATCCTCCTGGTAGGCACCTAACAATCCAAGGGCATCGACCTCTGCCTCCTCTCCCACGGCCTCCTCTACAACTACCTCCTCGGCACCTGCCTCTGCCTCTGCTGGGATGTCAGGGATGTCTGGGATAACTGCCTCAGCTGGCTGCTCCTCCTCGCCACCCCTGGCCACATCTAGCATGGCCACATCCTCCTCTCCTCCCCTCTCCTCTCGGATCGGTGACAAGGCTGCTCCTCGTCCCCGTCGACCATGCCTCCCTCTCCTGCCTCCATGTCGGCCACCTCTGCCATCATCCCCACCATCCCCTTGGCCTCCTCTACCTCCTCGACCACCTCCTCTGCCCCGTCTTCCTCTGGGACCTCTAACACGCCGCTCTACTGGTGCTGGCTACCATGGATCTGTCAAAGGAGTCGGCCTGTGTAATGCCCACCACTGATCATAAGCTGGAGTCATCCCTAGATCTGCTGGTCCACCCCTCCATCCCCATGCCTGTGCCTATAATCCATCAATATCTGCCTCTGCTGTGGCAACTGGAATCTCTGGCCCCCACAACAGGACCTCTTGTGAGGACCGAGCAAACTCTGCTCTCCCTCGAGGTACATCCTGTACCTCTCCATACTGTCTCAAGACCCGGTCCGGCAACTGCCGCTCTATGATGTGCATATGGGACACTGTCCGTCCCACTAAATACTGTGTCTGTCGACAATATGGCAAATGCTCGCCCTCATCTGACCACACCTCGCAGTCTAGGTATGGTCTCCATGTAAACTCCTGCATCAGGTCTATAACATGTCTATAGTAGCCCGTGTCTCCAATGTGGTGCTGAGTGGTAGCTCCCGCATACCGAAAGGCGTAGGGCACTCCCCGAGCTAGGTCTACTATCATCGGTGGTCTAAAGATAGCAATATGCTCCCACGCCCATACCATCAGGAGCGTGGTGCCGCAGCTCATCGACTGTGCCTCTCTATAGGCAATGTCATGAAGGTGGAAGTATAGCATCCCCAGCACACACGAACCCCAAGCATATACAACTCGGTGCTCTAGCATGCCTACTAGCATCTCACCCCATCCCACAGGAAATCCATGACCTCGGCGGTCAGGCAGTACAATCCCACCTATCAGTGTCGCCACTAGACAGTCTAACTGTCTATACCTCTGGGCTAACACCCGCCATCTGATCTCATAATCATCCACCCCTAGCTGTCTAATGTCAGCGTGGGGGTAGTATCTGCACATCTCCGCTATACCCCTCTGGGTATCATAGACTACCCGTGTGCCTCTAATAGGCAATCTTAGAATCCTATACACGTCCTCCAAAGTCACTGTAGCCTCTCCAGTCGGAAGATGGAAGGAAGATGTCTCCGAGTGCCACCGCTCGCAAAGTGCTGTCAGTAAACCCCGATTTGCCCTAATCTGGGGCATATTGGTCACGTGCAACAAACCCAAATGCCATAAAGTCCGTCGCTCGGCCGGCCGTAAACTGTCTCTGAATCGAAACGTCGTGGGTCTTGACTCACGTGTGTAGATAGGGTCAAGAACAACCTGCAACAACATGCCTCATGTCAGCCTGAATCATCTACCCTAGTGAAAAATGAATGTTTTGACATAAAATGCAAATGCGTTGTTATTTTGCAAATGCGTCATTTTTTAAACACATGCGTCGCTTTTATACAAATGCGGTCCACAAATTACAAGTGCATCATTATTAATCAAATGCGGTTAATTATTATCAAATGCGTGCTAAAATCAACATTTGCGTTGCATAATCTCAAATGCGTATCAAAAGAAGCAAATGCGGCTACAAATATGCATATGCGTTTCAAATAATCACATGCGTATCAGAATAAACAAATGCGTATCATAAAATTCACATGCGTAGCTAAATTTCAAATACGTATCACAATGATCAAATGCGTAACACAAAAACACATGCGGTTATTTTTTCTAAACTAGCCTAAATGGTTGGCGTTAAAATGCAAATGCGGCTTTTCGCAAGCAGATGCGTCATTCGCGCATACAGATGCGGTGCAAATTAAAATGTGACGCACAATTAAAAATGCAATAAATACCTCAAAAAGCGTGCAAATAGAAAATTTTCAAAAGACAAGTTTGAGGTCCATACCGGGGGGTCCGCGCCAGCTGGTCTCTGGAACGTCCTGATCCTGTAGGCACGATGATGGGTGGCTGGAACTGGAGACATCCTCGCTGAAAGTCAGAGCAAACTTTTCAAATCTCTAAGCTGGGTGGGTGCAAATGAATAGTTTTTCACCCCAATTTCAAATATATACCTAGACTTAGGTGGCATTTCCTTCCTACTGGCCGTGTAAACTTCCATTTTCTATCATCCCGTACCCGTCCCTCCCGTTTCCGAACCCAATTCCGTCAACTGCATTGCATTTCTGCCTATCTACTGGACTAATCAGGCGCATTTCCAATTTTTTTTGAACATTTCAAAAATTTGTCAATTTTCCCGAGGGAGCATACCTTCACCTATTCTAATCCGGAGCTTGACTGGGGCATATTTTCATTGATTTTCTTTGACACAACGCCTAAACGACATTGTATCAAAGAGGGGCAAATGTAGACACCGAAATCTGGTTATTAGCCTGCGACTTCTATATTCTTCTATATTCTTATTCTTCATGGTCATGATTAAATAATGTCAATTATTTAATTAATTCATCTTTTATTAATTCATCTATTAATTAAATAATCTCAATTATTTAATTAATTCACTTCTCTTTATTCTATCTAATTAATTAAATGGCTTCTTATTTAATTATCTTACTAATTAACCTTATTCTTAGGTTAAATTAAATAAATCATTATTTAATTTATTCTTTATCATATTTCAACTATAATTAAATAAATTCATAATTTATTTAATTATTCATTAAATCATAGATCGTTTAATTAAATAATTATTTATTTAATTATCCTTCGAATATTGAGTCTCTTAGTTAAATGAATTATTTGAATTCATTAATTCCTGACCACAACAACACATTCCTCTATATTTTAGATAATTATGTGTAGGTTATATAAGTATTCACTTTACTCAACTTCATTTATCTATTTTAATCGTTAGTTAACTATTGATTTATTAATGCGAGTGAAGTCTTCGGAAGTAATCTTCGTCTAACCATTCAATCCTCCAGTTCTAACTCATTTGCGTGTACATGCATATTAATTAAATATTCTTATTTAATTAATTAAATGTTGTGCGTGCATTCGAACAGAGAGTCATTATAATCAATCTTTATCTTTGTCATGCAAAGATATTTCTTATGTTTTTGAATGCCCGAGACTAAAAGATTAAACCATTTTATTTTAATCTTTAATTCTATTCGGTCGAATCCCCACTTTCGTGTCAATTCTCGATTATGCGAATGCATGTCTAATCTGTCAATCTCAACTGTCCGTTAATCTTTCAATCTTGGCCTGTCATTCGAATAATCAATTTTCTATAAATTGATTTGTCATTCTTCATTCCAATCTCTCTCGCGAAATTTGATAACTTTTGAGAGCACTTTTGTCTTGAATCTTCGATATTTTGCTAATCATTATCTTAGGCTATACTTGCACGAATTACTTGAAAATCTGAGGGCAATTATACCATACAAGCGAAATGGAGAAGGGCAATCGAAATAATTCATGGAAATACGTTTGAAAATTGGTGAGATTGTTCTAGTTTTAATTACGTTTTTACTTTCCCATGTTCTTTGTTGCTTAACGTATGAATTTGCATGTTAGATTTTAGTATTGTATATGCATGTGTGCTTCTAATCTTGATTCTGGTGTGTCTATTGTGCAAAGCTCTTATTTATTACAATAATAATTTTTATTTAGTGTAATATTAAAAATAAATAAAGGAAGAAAGGCACTATTTATTTTTAATTGGAAAAAAATCATAATTCATAATATAAAATATACATACCTTCTTTTTCAACTTTTTTAGCTTGATATCTTGGCCTATACTTAGGCAATTGTTGTTTTTTTTCTTTTAAATAATGGCATGAAGCAATATTTTTCCTATTCTTTATGTTTCCCATCTTCTTCAACTTGCAAAATATGATCTTTCCATTTAATTTAGTGTCAATTCCACGTTCCAAATTTGTAAAACACTTGTAAAAAACTACCTACTGAAATCACCATGCAAATTTTCTTTTATTTTTGATATTAAACTTTCAAATTTATTGACCTTATATATATGCACATGTTTAATTCAAAGAAATATTATTTTAAAAAGTTGGCTAACTTAGCCTTCAGTCGAAGGTCGACTGCTAAATCCAAAAAAAAAATATTTTAATATACAACCTTCAGTCGAAGACCCTTAAAAAAAATAGTTTATTCCGTGGAAAGTACCTTCTATCGAAGGTACCTTCGATAGAAGGTCCTTTGATACGAGGTTCTTGGCTAGGCATGTTTGGAAGCAACATCAAAATTTCACCAAAAAATTCAATTTGCAACCCCAGGTTGGACCTTCAAATCAACTTAACTTGACAAGATATTTTGCAAGGTTGTAGCCCTCGAAATGAGCTTTCCAACAAGTATACTTTTGATATTTTTTCATTTTATCATGAATTTGATTTTTAATTTTTACTGAACATTTTTTCTTCGAATATCAAGCTCTTCGTTCTGCAAAGGTTGAAAGATAGTAAGACATTGTAAAAAAATTTCAAAAAATATTTGTTCCCTCCATATTGATGTTTTCGATTCACCAAAAAAAATGGATTTCGACATATACATAATGAATATAGTATATGGCTTTTACATTTCACTTAAATTATAATTTACAATGACTTCAAAACTTAATAAAAAAAATGTAACTTAAAATTATGA
>VDFB02039363.1:0-24896 GCA_007258455.2 Sequoia sempervirens
ATGCATTGAAATTCTCCCTGGTAGAACCAAGGCCCTGTATTGAGGATCAATTCCTTATCTTCCAAAGATTTGAATTCCAAAATAAAAAAGCCCTTTGCGCAAGGGTAAATACTAATTTCATCCTCCATGTATTCTTTCCAGTTATTACTTATCCAAGTGTGGAGGTTGCACAACTTTGGCCAAACTTTCATGAATCTGCAAATCAGCGTGTGCTCCTTTAGATACTCCTCTTTGTCCAAAGCGATGTTGTCCAGACATATTTTCGGGGCCGTGCCTGAGTTGCGGATGAAGAACGAGGGTTTCAGAGTAGCGCACAGACGGGAAGGAGAATGGTCTTGGGAAGAGGACTGTGGCATCTTCCAATCCTCCACCGTGTCTGGGGTATCCTTACCCAAAGCCGTTTTAAATGAAACGACTTTGCGAGGACCTACCTCCCCATCCCGCGCAAAACCCTGCTTGAAATGAGAAGCCCTAACCGCGGCCTGGCTAAGGCACAAACTAGAATAATCTACAAATTCCAAACCATCAGGGGCGCGAGCACCTTTGTCTTTCAGCGTGGAGTGCACAAAGGAAGACGGAATAAAGGTCGTTGGAGAAAACGGAACAGAGGACGCGAGAATTTTCAGAGTAGTGGGAGCCATCCTCCACGCACAGTTCAAAAATTATAACCTATTATATATATATATTATTACAAGTAATAATTTGTAGGTAAATAAGTTAACCTATATTATGTAGGTAATATATTAATTTATATTATATATTTATATATATAGGTTATTTTATTTTGTAGGTTCTCCTTTCACATATATTAATAAACTATGTTAATTATAATATTACCTATTTACTTAGTTTATATAATATAATTTATAAATTATTAATATTAAATTAGAATATAATATATTTATTGTATTAATAGTATATTTAACTTCAACTATAATATGAAGATTTCACTATCAATCAAAATCAACTAGAATCAATCTAAGAATTATTTTTAATAATAAATCATTTGATTATTTAATGTTTAGCAAATATGTATTCTAAAGAACAAATTCAACTTCAACTTTATTAGTCATAGTTATGTCTAGTACAAGTAATTCATAAACTACTTCCTTCTCTCAATGAATGAGTTCATTATATAAATATTCAAATGTATTCAACTTTAATTATTTTATAAAAAAAACACCAAACAATAAACATTTATTCCAATTTATTTTATTTTCAAATATTTAACATAAAACAAGATATTTACATTACATAACCAAAACATATAAAAAAAACCAACACTATTAATCAAACAAAACACAAAATACAAAAATCAAAACTAAAATACAACAATTAAAAAAATTACATTTAATTTTATTCATATTAATTAAACTTACATTTATTTTTATTCCAACTCTACAAATCTCTAATTAGAATACTACAAAGGCAAGTACTGGCCACTACGTGGCACTTGTTAAAATTGCAATTGAAATGAGCTACCTACAAAAGTTTTTCCAATTATTATTAATCACTACGATAATAAACCATATACAATTATTAAAATTTGATTCCTTAGGTTTGAATAACATATTCCTATTTAATTAAACAGCCCATGATATATATATATATATAAATAAGTTGAAACATATCAATCATTAAAAATCAAAGATGACCGTTGGGCCCAAACGTATGCATCTCCAGATTTAAAAGAAAATAAAATATAATTTGACCGTTTGCCAGTGAAAACGTGTATATATGTCACGTTTGGCATCATCAAGGCTCATCAGTGACATTTACAAAAAAAAAGACTCAACAGTGGCTCGTGAGCTCAGCGAGTTATTTGCTGTGAAACTAAAAGTGCTGAGCGACTGTGAAACATCTTCTCTGCCAGAATATCGGCTTGATTTCTTAGTTGTATATCATTACTCTGTGGGTGTTTGTTTTTTTTATCCTTTTTTTCTATTTTCGTTGTTGGTCTGTTTTGTTTTGCAGGATAGAATGGCTGCGGATTCCCCAAAGAAGGCCTTCAGAAGGACTGATGAAAGGCAGAGACATCCAATGCAAGAAAATTTTAATATGGGAAGTCAACTGGTCAGGCACAATAGCGTAAGTATATATGATTATTATTAGGAATATCAATGATTTCGGGTGCAGGAGGACTAATGGTTGGGGTGATTGCAGAGCGATAGATTTATTCCGGATAGAGCTTCCATCGATTTGATCAGGCACAATAGCGTAAGTATATATGATTATTATTAGGAATGTCAACGATTTCGGGTGCAGAAGGAGGGCTAATGGTTGTGGTGATTGCAGAGCGATAGATTTATTCCGGATAGAGCTTCCATCGATTTGGATGTAGCTCGGGTGTCCCTAAATGACGAGGAAAAAGAAAATAGTAATTGCCTTGACAGTCCTTGTGCCTCTAGAGAAGCTTACAGGAAACATCTCTCAGCAACAATGTTTCCCAAATCGAGGATTCTTGCCTTTCAAAGCAAGCCCCCTCCAGCACAAGAAGCCATGCACAATAGTACTCTTTACTCGTCTGCTCCTCCTCCTCCTTTTCAGCCCAAGTCGTCCAGAACACATCGATACATTCCGCAGGTGAGAGATTGGACCTTACCATAGTAGAGAAATGAGTATAAAATTACAATTTACAGTCATTGATATATTTGTTTTCCTTACAAGAAAATTATGTTTTAGCGTGCTGTCTTCGTAATGCTTGATTTTCCTGTTAAGGTTGGACTGTAATGGTGATTTGTACAGTAGGGCAAGATTTATTATTTGCAGAGTCTTGCCGAGTTTTTATTGAGATTTTTTGCCTTTTCTGAGGCTAATTTCCACATTCGTTAGGTTTCTATGGTAAAATGATAAATCCTAGCCAAGCCATTCTCTCATTTGGGTTGGATCTCATTACCCATAACTAGAGAAAGATTTTCAGTTCTAGTTTTATTATTTGCAGAGTCATGCTTACAATTTACAGAGTTCTTTTGCTATTGACAAGTTTGAAACATCCCAGGGTGATTCCATAGTTTGAGGTTTAAAATCCAAGATTTAGATTTTCTTAAGCAAAACCATTCTCTGAGTGGGTTTGAAAGTTCAATGCCCAAAATTAATGTAAAGGTTTTTCTCATTCCAGTTTTATTATTTGCAGAGTTCTTTTTGCAAAAGAACTCTGGAGACGGTTCATTTCAAAGTCGAATAATTTCATGATTTTAAGGTTTGCAATGGTAAAAAGTTGAATGCCAAGCCTTAGATCTGCTTAAGCCAAACCATTCCCTGAGAGTGGGCTTGAGACTCAATACCTAAAAACAGTATGGTTTTATCCAGTTGCCGAGTCATGCCTGAATTGTCATACTTGTGTCAGATGAATTGTGCAACGCTTATTCCACAGTTTTGAGGTGTACAATGGTCATAGATTTGCTTGTTGAAGACCAATCCATTAGGCAAAAATAGTGTGAGTGTTTTATTATTTGCTAAACCTTCCTTCATTAGCCAGTCCATGCCTGGACTCTGTTATGTGCAAGAAAGTCAAGTCTCAATACAGTGGTTTGATTTTTATTCTCTTCTAAAGGGAGGGGCTTCTGATAAGATTTATGTTGTTACTACATTTACAGTGTCCGGAGAGGACTCTGGATGCTCCAGAGATTGTGGATGATTATTATTTGAATCTCATGGACTGGGGTAACAAAAACGTATTAGCCATAGCACTTGGGGACACTGTGTACCTGTGGGATGCCTCCACAGGTCTTATTTCAGAGCTGATGAGCCTGACTGAGGAGGAGGGCCCTGTAACCAGCGTTAACTGGGCATGCGATGGAAGACACATTGCAGTGGGGCTGAATAACTGCAGTGTGCAGATATGGGATACAGAGAGCAATCGGCAGCTGAGGACATTGAAAGGGCACAGTGGAAGAGTGGGATCCCTGGCATGGAACCAGGGCCAACATTCAATTCTCACGTCAGGCGGCCTGGATGCCAAGATTTTGAACCATGATGTCCGGATCCGGGAGCACATTGTGGATACATACAGAGGACATGAACAGGAGGTCTGTGGGTTGAAGTGGTCTGAGTCTGGCCAGCAACTTGCCAGTGGAGGAAATGACAATCTGCTGCATATTTGGGACCAAAGGAGGAGCCTGGCTACTCACCGTTTGGATGCCCACCGCGCTGCAGTAAAGGCACTAGCCTGGTGCCCATTCCAGAGCAATCTGTTGGCATCCGGCGGAGGAAGTGCAGATAGGTGTATTAAAATGTGGAATACACACACAGGTTCCTGCCTTAATTCTGTGGATACTGGCTCTCAAGTGTGTGCCCTCTTGTGGAGTAAGCACCAGAGAGAGCTGCTGAGTTCTCATGGCTATAGCCAGAATCAGCTGACATTATGGAAGTATCCTTCAATGGTCAAACTGGCTGACCTGACTGCCCATACTTCTAGAGTACTATATCTAGCACAGGTAACTACACTTGACACATTTTCTTACCCTGTATTTAATGAACATGAGGTTTCCACAGTCTATTGGACGAAGCAAGAAAAAACCTCTGGATCAGCTTTGTTAATTTATTGGATCAAATGTCGACCAGATTGAAAAGCTTTTGGGAAAATCCTGTGTACATTAGTTTTCATCATTCTGTACACAGTTTTGTCCAGAAGTTTTCCCACTGTACCTTTTTTTGTTTGTTTATTTATTGGATCAGCTTCTAACAATAACAAGCTCTACGTTTCACAGAGTCCAGATGGGTTTACAGTGGCTTCTGCAGCAGGAGATGAGACGCTCAGATTCTGGCAAGTATTCGGAGCTCCAGACACTCCAAAGAGTAGTAGAACCAGTACAGATATTGCAGGGGGAGCTTTTAAAAAGTATCTTACTCACATTCGTTGAAGAAATTGGAAGATTTAACGCATCCTCCGGCGTTTCAGGTGCGCACCCAATTCGTGTATCTTGTTATTTTTTTGTCCATATTTTTGTTTTCTTCTAACAATCTTTAGTGTAGTGGCTCTTAAGGCATTGACTGTCAATATCCATTGATGTCTGCCGCAATAGTGCATTTCCTGGCGTTTATAAACGCCGCCAGTTTGTTGGCAATTGTTAGCTCAACGATACCCTGCAGCTGGTGATCAGGCTGTGGCTGTGTATAGTTAAAAGATGAAAATGTTTGTAAGAATTTTCACAGATTAATTTCAACTTACAGAAGATCAATTTTGAGTACCGACGGGAATTGTTCAAGGTTTTTTAAGGCTGCCCTGCAGTAATTCTTATATTAAAAAAATGATAATGTAAAGGGCGTCTTTTATGACTTGGACATAGTTCATACTATTCTTGGGCAGTCATGCTCTTTTATATCTAGACCTTAAAAGGAAACAGCAATGTTGCTGCTATCATGATTTTTTTGTCCTGCAGCTGAGACTGTTATGCCTGCTGCTGTTGGCTCAGCAGTGTTACTGTTATAGTTGAAACTTTGCATTATTGAAAAAATTTATTCTTTTTTCAAGAGAAAAAATAAAATAAAATAAAACAGGGTTTGAAAGTTTTGGCCAAGTTTGCAGAATGGGGAAAGAACGAAAATCTTTTTACTATTGCAAATCGTGGGCATAATGCAATTTAAGGATATTGATCATCTTTATCATTCTTAAAAATAATATCTTGTTTCGTTACTCTACTGGAGTCAGGACGGCTCTAAATTGAAACCTTAAAGCTTAATAGCATTTGGATGAACATGGTCCACTGGTCCACTGTAGGCCGTTTCTGCCACATGAGAATGCTTGCTTCTTATGAGGTGTTTCCATTTCCTTCACAACGACACTTTTAAAGAATATGAGATCCAAGATGGGCAAAGTCCTACCGTAAATAAATTTGCACTTGTACCGAAAGGAGGTGCAATGGTCATGGGGATTGTATTTTATATTAGTCTGAATCAACATAAAACATATGTTTAAATTTCTATTTTGCATGAAATATGTTTCATATTTTTTTTGTTATACGACTGTAGATGATGTTATTTATGTACGTGATCCTTTTGCTCTGTTATACAACTGTAGATGATAATTTCAATTGTGGGTATGGGACACAACATCGCCTGGGATTTGAACCCGGGGTTTCATTATACCCAGAACTCTGTGATCATACTTTACACTTTGTTGGGTGAAGTGAACATTGCTCATTTGTAAAATGTCTTGCGTTTAATGTTGCATAAACGACCACAAATTTCAGAAAACCCTTTGATCATACTTACAGGTTGTTGGGTGAAGTATTATCCTTGCTCATGTGTACTAGCTTGCTGAATCCACTAACTTGAAGTGAACTATGTTATACTTGCTTCTTTTTGTTTTTGGAATTTATACATTTTCCAGAAAATTCTAGGGCTAGCTGAAGATTCATTCTATTAGAATTGTTAGGATGCTTGAGGGATCCTCAACATTGAAGGGTTGGCTCTTTCTTCATGAGAAAATGGAGATCAATTGTCCTTAAGATCAAGGGTAGGTTCTTCTATCATGTCTTCCCTTTTCCCAAAAGCTTCCAGATGCGTTTTTCGTAGAGAATCCTTACAGCCCAAGCATCTCTCAGATCAAGACCAAACTTTGAATCCCCAACATCCCCAAAACAGGTATATCAGATGGGTTTAATGCTGCAATTTCCCGCTCTGCCAATTCTCATTTTCCTGCAGGGTTTAAGAGTCGCTTTGCAGAAATTTCTGAAGTTAGCAATGAATTGAAGAAACCTAGCAATGCTGAAGTTTCCTGATCTTGAAGTTTCCCAATGCCACGACAAGCATTGCTTGTAAGGTGTCTGTCACTAGGAATGTTGTTGAAGAAAATACACCCTGCAAAACAGGTCTTGTGTTTGAGAATACAAATTCTACCATGAGTAAAGGTTGCTTTTCCCCCACAACACTAGGGGTTGCTCCTAATTCTACTCCCCAAAAAACATTTTCTGTTGTCTCCTCTACTAACAATACTCTTGCAGTTAGGACCCGGTTGAATTCTAGCAATAAGAGTTCCATCGGTAGAAGGTCTCTCCGTTTTGAGCATGTTCCAATTTCACCAGATGTTACCACTCATGATTTGTCTCCCAAAATCTAACAGTTTTGCTTCTCCAAGATTCTTCACATGTTTCTCAATTCTCTGGGCAGAAGTCTGAAATTTCTAAGGTCAGAAGAGCAGTAATGTTTAAAAAATCAAACAAAAGTTCCCCTGTTTCTATTGGTAAGGATTCTTCAGTCCGTTCAACTGATTTGAAAAGAAAGGCAGCCAAGTTTCTATCTACAGACACCTATGTGCTCTCTACACCTGAAGGGAATAGAAAGTTATGCTGGATACAATCGAGCACTCTCCCTCAAGGGTGTTGGCAATCAATAAATCCATCAACTCTTTCCTGTCTCCATCAAAAACTTTGAGCTTGGAGAAAATTGAGGGCGAGAAAACTCTGGAGGAAGTCTTCCTTAGCACTCCACTTCCTTAGTCTTCCTTAGGGAAATTTACAATGAGTTGTGGGTTTACTTATGTCTGTGGATAATTTTACTATTTTCTTTGAGTAGGAAAAACTTTATTTGGAAGCTACAAACCTTTTCCTCGGTTTGAACTTCATACAGGGGAAGAGGTTCTGGCATCAAAAATTTCGTTCAACTGATTTGAAAAGAAAGGCAGCCAAGTTTCTATCTACAGACACCTATGTGCTCTCTACACCTGAAGGGAATAGAAGGTTATGCTGGATACAATCGAGCACTCTCCCTCAAGGGTGTTGCAATCAATAAATCCATCAACTCTTTCCTGTCTCCATCACAAAAACTTTGAGCTTGGAGAAAATTGAGGGCGAAAACTCTGGAGGAAGTCTTCCTTAGCACTCCACTTCATAGTCTTCCTTAGGAAATTTACAATGAGTTGTGGGTTTACTTATGTCTGTGGATAATTTTACTATTTTCTTTGAGTAGGAAAAACTTTATTTGGAAGCTACAAACCTTTTCCTCGGTTTGAACTTCATACAGGGAAAGAGGTTCTGGCATCAAAAATTTCCGTTCAACTGATTTGAAAAGAAAGGCAGCCAAGTTTCTATCTACAGACACCTATGTGCTCTCTACACCTGAAGGGAATAGAAAGTTATGCTGGATACAATCGAGCACTCTCCCTCAAGGGTGTTGGCAATCAATAAATCCATCAACTCTTTCCTGTCTCCATCAAAAACTTTGAGCTTGGAGAAAATTGAGGGCGAGAAAACTCTGGAGGAAGTCTTCCTTAGCACTCCACTTCCTTAGTCTTCCTTAGGGAAATTTACAATGAGTTGTGGGTTTACTTATGTCTGTGGATAATTTTACTATTTTCTTTGAGTAGGAAAAACTTTATTTGGAAGCTACAAACCTTTTCCTCGGTTTGAACTTCATACAGGGGAAGAGTTCTGGCATCAAAAATTTCCAGTAATATCAATTAGGAACTTTGGGTATGTCTTTGCCTCCCAATTCTTGATATGTAGGTTCAATCCTGATAATCAAACCCACAAAATTTATTAGATATAGGCCCCAAGTAAAGAATGTTATTAGGTCATGGTTTACTTGTACCTCAAGATAGCTGTGAAATAATTCCACACCTCTCCACTTAGACATATTGAATGTATTTTGAGATGGATTCAAGGCTATACCTCCAGCGTCTAAAATATACTACAGCACTTTACTGTTAGATATCTCAATAGAATAATTTTGTTTGGCTGCTACTCAAGATAGCCATCATTAGTGCACATTAAAACAAAAGAACTCTAAAAAGTTATTTTGCCTATAATTTATAAGTTGCCCCAGAAAAAGACCAAATGCCCTGATAGAAGGTTTTCAGAGGAAATGGGCTTAGTAATCACAAATATAGGAAGAACTATCTAGACAAAATTATGTGTTCTAACATACTTGATAATATGAAAGCCATGCAACATTGGACTTTTTCTTAGTAGCATTCGACACTTGTTTCTTCAAGGAGTTGTAATTGTAATTGTCTTTAATCTAGAGAAGCAATGTTGTATAAGCAATTCATGCACATGAAATCAATATATATTAATCATAAATAAAAAATATGGAAGTTATGCATGCTTACCTATTTTGTAAACATAGGTGGCTCTTGTTTCCCAGTTAAAAAAGGTTGCTATATATTTTATCCATTTGGCTCTCCAGATGAAACCATGGTCAGTCCCATTAATGTTTTTTTCATATAAACAACGAGCACATTGACTACAATATACACTAATACTGCAAATAGATATTTCTACATCATATGCTTAGGTTTTCAGAGGAAATGGGCTTAGTAATCACAAATATAGGAAGAACTATCTAGTAATCACTAATACTTGATAATATTAAAGTCATGCAACATTGGGCTTTTTCTTAGTAGCATTAGATACTTGTTTCTTCAAGCAATTGTAATTGTAATTGTCATTAATCTGGAGAAGCAGTGTTGTATAAGCAGTGCATGCACATGAAATCAATATATATTAAATATAAATAAAAAATATGGAAGTTATGCATGCTTACCTTTTTGTAAACATAGGTGGCTCTTTTTTTGCAGTTGAAAAAGGTTGCTATATATTTTATCCATTCGGCTCTCCAAATGAAACCATGGTCAATCCCATTAATGTTTTTTTTTTTTTTTTTCATATAAACAATGAGCATAAATTCTAATATACATATCATAAATAGATATTTCTCGTCATATGCTTGGGTTTTGGAAATGGGCTTAAGTAATCTGATATATAGGGAAGAACTTTCTATTGTCCTTTAATGCCCAGTAATATTAAAGTCATGCAACATTGGGCTTTTCTTATTAGCATTGGATACTTGTTTTCTTTAAAGCAATTGTAATGAAATTGGAATTGTCGTGTCTGGGCTTGATGTTGTTATCAAACAGTAACATGCACATAAGAAATCCAATATGTATTAAATATAAATAAAAAATATGGAAGTTATGCATGTTTACCTTTTTGTAACATAGGGTGGCTCTTTTTTGCAGATGAAAAGGTTGCTATATATTTTATCCATTCGGCTCTCCAAATGAAACCATGGTCAATCCCATTAATGTTTTTTTTTTTTTTTTTCATATAAACAATGAGTACATCAACTACAATATACACTAATAGTGCAAACAGATATTTCTACATCATATGCTTAGTGTTTAAGTACATAGACTGTAATGTCCCCGAAATAACTTGAATTATTTTGGAGGGAAGCTCATAGCGGTGTTTCTAAACACCACTCTAAATTTAAATAATATTAAATAAATAATAATTAAATATTTTTAATAATAACATTTAAATTTGAATTTATTCTGGCCGACTTCTCCTGGGAAGGCGCACAAATAATATTTCGATTCTTCTTTTGCTTGGGCCGACTTCTAACCAAGAAGCATTTATATTGGAAAGCGTTTCATATCTTGGCATCACGGAATCAGGTATGGACAATTGACAGCATAGCTTGTCGACCTCTGGAGGACGTAGTTCAACCAGTGGGTTTGTGTTGGGTTTCATCATTTCGTCACCACTTCATCACAGGATTTTCTTGTTCAGGAGTCGACAATTACCTAGAGGCAATCGCTATACCATCACGTAGGGAGCTCAGTGGGTTCATCCCGTGGCTAGTCCATCACCGTCGGGAAGAGCATATCGCAAATTGGAGACCGAGGAGAATATTGCGTGCATCAATCTCTTTCTGCGTGACTTGCTGGAGGATGACTCGATCTGGGGAATTCATGGCCTACACTTCCTTTGGGCGTCGATACTCATCAAGGCACAATCGTGATTCGTTGAGCTTCATATATCCATCTAATATCGTGTTCCTGTCGCAGCGTCTCTTGCACGGGATTGGAGAAGAATAGCAATCGAATCACTTCGGCTTGAATCATCAGAGGCATTCGGTGTATGCCGGCACAAGTCTTTAGTAACTCCGGCATTGAATCATCAGAGGCATTCACGCACATATTCTGGATTCGATATTGTCATGGTTGTATGATGAGCGATTTCCCAATCGCTTACTACTATAGTATTTTGACCTGTCACATTTTTCTTCATGTTTTAGTGCAAGGTTCGGGTAGCTTTGGCACCATATAACGACCTGGCAGCTCACTTAATATCTGGAAGTGTTTGTGATTAATTTTGAACTAGTTCGTTTCCAGTGGTCCGGTTCTCTAATTTCGGTTCCAGAAGTTTGTCTTTATTATCTTGATTCATATATCTATGTGCTCGGGTCTAAATCTTTTATCAGCGCATAATCTTTTACTAGAAGTCTCTATTTCCAAAATAAATGATAATCGGGCCTGGAATTTATCGTTGCAATTTACAATATTTCCAGCTAGTATTTTTTTGTGTAAATTGATGCAGGTCTCTCACAGTGGTATCAGAGCCATAAAGCCTGCCAGCTTGTGGACAAAATCATATGCCATTGAGCTAGATAGATATTCGTGCCATAAAGCGAGAAAAGAAGGCGTTGAAGCTGCTCAAGGAATAGGAGGCCGAGGTAAGGAGAAAATGGGGGACAAAGATCAGAATGATAAGTTGGACAACTTCATGAAGCAACAAGACCAGACAAACCAGACCTTGCTGCAAGCCATTCAGTCTCTTACTCCTACAGTCAACAAAATTAAAACAGGCTCCAGCAATGGTGAAGGAGGCCATCGGAGCGTTCAAGAGGAGGAAAACATAGTAGAACTTCAAATGGTAACACTCACAAGCACATTCAGCCAAGGTTTTTGCCTAGAATACAAGGCCAACAGGAAGGGGAAGAGCAGTGCAGCTATGCAAGTATTGTGCATGAGTATCTAGATCTGGATGTTGATGATCAAGCTGCCATCTCTTTCAATCAGTTTTACAGTGCTAGACGAAGTGATGAGAGACAACACCGGGGCAACAGAGATCTCCAGCATAAGATCAGCAAACTTTCACTTCCGACATTTGATGGTTCAGGAAAGATGACTGCACAATCATGGATCCAAAACTTTCTCTTAGCCCCATGACTGAAGAAGAGGCTATCAAATTTTCCATTTTACACTTGGAAGATCTCCCTCACGAATGGTGGCACCATGGCATTGTGACACAAGGATTTGATCAAGTATTGTCATATGCAGATTTCATGCAGAAACTGGTGGAGAGGTTTGACAGAAAAAACCCGGAAGCATACTTCCAAGAACTAACCAAATTGAAGCAAACAGGCACCATGGATGAATATGTTTCAGAATTTCAAAGACTCGCGGTGATGGTGTCTGATGTATCAGATAAGAGGCTCACATTCTTTTTCATCGAAGGCTTATCAAATTCTTTTCGTGGCTTGGTGAGGGCTTTGGATCCAACAATGTTAGAAGATGCCATTCGGAAAGCTTTGAGTCTTGAAGATTCCACCAAGAAAGGAAAGACCATGATCAAGAATGGGTCAACGGAACAACCAAAGATCACTCCTCAACCACCGAAACCACCACCGCAATCTTCCGAGATGTCTACAAATGAGCTTCGGGAAAGGGGATTGTGCTATTATTGTAAGGGACCTTGGGTTGATGGCCACAAGTGTAGGGGTAAAGGACAAATTCATTATATTGAGGTAGTCCCTAACGATGATACTGAAGGAGAAGACAAATTCTTCTTTGATGAGGAGGTGCATGTAGAAGCACTGGGGGAAGGTGCCCTCGCATCACTTTTGGGAGCACCGAAGTATCATTCTCTTCACATTGGAGGGCACCTATATGGACAGAAAGTAACAATACTAATCGATAGCAGAGCCACCCACAATTTCATCGATGAGAAGCTAGTAGCTAAGTTAAGCTTAAGGGTAGAGGATTTGAAGGATTTGATGTGGCAGTTGCAAATGGGTACACTATTTTGTGCAATCGTCGGATTCGATAGATGGAGCTAACCATAGGGGACGACAGGATGCGAGATGACTTCTACATAGTCAGCATTGGTGGGATAGAGGTAGTCTTGGGAGTACAATGGCTACACTTGCTTGGAGAGTACACAACAAACTATCAGACTATGGAGTTGAAGTTCAAAGCAAATGGAAGAGAAGTCATTCTCTGAGGATTGCCTAGGGTGGGGCCTAAGAATATTTTAGAGGAGTCGAAGGCAGGAACGAGGACACGCCAGGATTCAGCTCTGAAATTGCTTGAGGGCAAGCAACACTCCAGCGGGGAGGACTGTAATGTCCCCGAAATAACTCGAATTATTTTGGAGGGAAGCTCATAGTGATATTTCTAAACACCAATCTGAATTTAAATAATATTAAATAAATAATAATTAAATATTTTTAATAATAAATTTAAATCATTAAAAATAACATTTAAATTTGAATTTATTCTAGCCGACCTCTCCTAGGAAGGCGCACAAATAATATTTCGATTCTTCTTTCGCTTGGGCCGACTTTAACTGAGAAGCATTTATATTGAAAGGCGTTTCATATCTTGGCATCATGGAATCAGGCATGGACAATTGACAGCGTAGCTTGTCGACCTCTGGAGGACGTAGTTCGGCCAATGGGTTCATGCTGGGTTTCATCATTCTGCCACCACTTCATCACAGGATTTTCTTGTTCAGGAGTCGACAATTACCTGGAGGCAATCACTACACCATCACACAGGGAGCTCGGTGGGTTCATCCCGTGGCTAGTCCATCACCGTCGGGAAGAGCATATCTCGAATTGGAGACCGAGGAGAATATCGCGTGCATCAATCTCTTTCTGCGTGACTTTCTGGAGGACGACTCGACCTGGGGAATTCACGGCCTACACTTCCTTTGGGTGTCGATACTCATCAACGCACAATCGTGGTTCGCTGAGCTTCACATATTCGTCTAATACCGTGTGCCTGTCGCAGCGTCTCTTGCACGGGATTGGAGAAGAATAGCAATCGAATCACTCCGGCTTGAATCATCAGAGGCATTCGGTGTATGCCGGCGCAAGTCTTTAGTAACTCCAACATTGAATCATCAGAGGCATTCACACGCATATTCTGGATTCGATATTGTCATGGTTGTATGATGAGTGATTTCCCAATCGCTTACTACTATAGTATTTTGACCCGTCACATTTCTGTTCATGTTTCAGTGTAGCTTTGGCACCATATAACGACCCGACAGCTCACTTAATATCTGGAGGTGTTTGTGATTAATTTTGAACTAGTTCGTTTCCAGTGGTCCGGTTCTCTAATTTCGGTTCCAGAAGTTTGGCTTTATTATCTTGATTCATATATCTGTGTGCTCGGGTCTAAATCTTTTATCAGCACATAATCTTTTACTAGAAGTCTCTATTTCCAAAATTAATGATAATCGGGCCTGGAATTTATCGTTGCAATTTACAGCATTTCCAACTGGTATTTTTCTGTGTAAATTGATACAAGTCTCTCACATAGACCCCATTCCTTAACTGTCGAGATGTATATTGCTTAGAAAAGCTAGAAAAGCTCACATTCACCTGTTCAGAAGCACTGAGAAATCTTTATTTTTATATTTTGAAAAAAATGGCAGGAAAGTTGCATAGGTCATTGGACTTTTTATTTGGCTATGATTTAAGCAGAATTTATAAGATAGAGCATGTAGATTTATGCTAGGAGCGATGATAAAATTACTACCTAAAACCAAGAAACCATAATTAAAATTGAAAACAAATCTCAACCACTAGACCATAAGTGGACTGCCTCTTTACATAATTTTCATAGAACAAACAAGATAAAGAGAAATAAATATCATTTCATTTCACTCTATCTCAGGAGCATTTAACTGGTAAGTTGTTCCATGTAGATCTGTCACTTTGTTTAAGATGCAGTGTTACACAACATTTTTCACCATCAACTTCAGGACATCTCCTAGAACACGAGAATATATTATGATATTCCAATACCTTTCCGTTTGTGCCACACAGCTCTGGCTATGTTGGCCATGTTTTGCATAGGCTACAACCTACTATTTGTAGGAAATATCAAAATAGAAGAGACAAATAGAGTGAACATGAGTAGTTTTTTATCTTATAACTGACAACTCATCTGCTTGTCTTCCATTTCCATTTTAACAATGCATGTGAGAATTTTGCAAATATTCATTGTTGATCTCTAGCTCCTTTCCTTTATTCCCCTAATACTTTTCCTTTCTAATCTCTATTATGCAGGTCGGATGACATACTGTCCATACTAAATATTCTTATTGTTCTCGCTTTATAGCCTCACTTTTCTCACTACACAGTTACAACCAAATGGGATGGATACTATGTTCCACCAAGTTTCTAGGACTAGGGGACGGCGGGACAGCGGGACGCGTTTCGGGGACGGCAATTTTTTGAGGGGATTTTAGGGGAAGGGGGGACGGCTGTATAGTATATATATAGAGAGAGATAAATTTTAAAAATATAGGGAAATTTCAGATATTCATATGAGTAATGATAATCATAACAATGAACATTAATACTACAACTACATAATTGCTTCCATGGACCATAATTCATGTCAAATAGTCAATGTGCATATGATATAAAATAATAAAATGGCCAAAAGACTACAAGTTTGTACTACAAATGTCAAAATGACAAAGTCACAAGTGTCAACCGTCCCCCAGGCGTCCCTTGTCCCCAAAACGTTTCCAGGACGGGTATGGGGGAAAAAACCTAGGGGACGCGTCCCCGTGTATCACTGGATGGATATTGATATGGCCAGACTTCTGTCATCTTTAATCTTTTCAGCCATCAATCTTTTTCAAAGTTGTACTACATAATGGGAGATTTTGTCAAAGATTGATGGCTGAAAAGATAGGTGCATATTAGTTTAAACTTTGATGCTTTATTTGCTAATAAGTCTTCTAACTTATAAGTCTTCTAACTTATCATCACTCTCTTGATGTGTTAGAGATACAAATTGACATTAATTATATTAATGTATTTGCATGTCTAAAAATAATTTACATTAGTGTTTTCCAATTTTTTGCAATCAAATTTACAACCAATACATCAACTAAAGTAAGGATTAGATTTGGCCCATCAAATTATCTATTTTGCATCTACACTGTAAACTGTTCTTATTCAGCTGTCATGTTATGGGCTTTTTGTCCAATGTTCCACCAATGATTTGGGGTAGATATATTTGAATGTATATATATTTTATATGAATTTATTTTTCTTGATATAACATCTACAATATATTTTGCGATATACCTAATGTTTTGACTTATACCTTTTTGTCAGGTTATGGTAAACCTTCCACCACCTCAAGTAATTATTAACATTTCAAGCACTGATTCTCAAGTAACCATGACCCCAGTGATTATAGTAAACACACCCTCGCCACCAAATGATTCATCTGCATCTATCAATTGGAATGGTATTCATGAAACTAACATTGAAATTTTTGCAAACAATGTTTTAACAAGTTGTCATGAGGTCATTGAACAAGCAAGGGAAATGAGCCTAGATGCATATCTTGTGCAAGAGTTCAAGATTCAAGTTATGCAGCAAATGGTTAATCAATTCCACATAACATGCGAAAGTTAGCTGCTTTCTATAATCTCTTACGAGAGTTGAACTACGATGAATATTATGGAGTGGGGAATGCTTCTTCTATCAAACGTGCATTCCTTAACATTCCGAATGATATGTAGCTTGAGATTGCTATCATGGGCTTTAATGCATACAAATAGTTATAGGTATGAATTTTGTAATAAATAATTACGGTGCAACAGCTCTATGTACCATCCGAGAAGCTAACTATTTTTTGCAATTCCTGACAAGATTAGAGCCTCAATGAACATTAAGAAGTCATGGAATGCTCCCTGTATCAAACGTAGGTCTCATATGTTAATATAAATATGATATTTTGTATTCCTTATCATCTATTCCTTTCATTGTTGTATGACGTATCATTATATAGCTTTCTATTATATTTAATCCTTCACTAGCTTCTTGCTTTGCTTCCACCAATTTTGAGCTCCTTATTTTATATTTGTACTGTATTTTTGCAGACATTGAATAAGAAGAAGAAAATAGGTAGTATCTCATGTGATTCAATTTAAAGGAAAAGCTGTGGTAATAGGTTAATCTTGTCAGGATTCTGAATCATAGCTTTTCCTCTCTCCCTTGAATAAACTACTCTTTAAGCTCTCATAGATTTCTGAACAAGTGGATGTTTTTTAATACACACGCTGTCTCATGTGTTCCCTTATTTATTGATTAAGTCACATTCTCTTATGCCTTGGACATGTGTTCACATATGTTGTTTTCTCTTATGTCCAGGATTCTCCTCCATTGCACATAACTTGGTGCTTTAAGCAATAAATGATTTCATTGTCGATATATGTATGCTTATATTTCGAATGACACTTTTCTTTTTGTTCAGAATGGCAAGAACATAGAAAATGCTGATGGATTTGGTTATTTGTTTGAGTGGTTTACATGGTTTGCTTGCTGTTTTAAATATTTGATAAGTTACTTTATGTGGATTTTTCAGAATACATTTGCTTTCTGATGTGGTTCCTTCCTTTCTTGATTTTGTTTTCTTGCTTTTTGGTAGTTTCTGTACTTGTCTGCTATAGGATCAGGATGCAAGATTTATTTGCTTTCTACATTTTGTGATCAATGTGTAAACTTGTTTTACCGTGGAATAAGGGCCTCGTGTCATGCTTAACTGCAATCCCACTTAATCAATTGTCAAAAAAGAAAAAGAAAAAAATTCTTTGCAAAAAAAGAAATTCTTATGTCTATGTGCATGTACTGGCATTTGTAGACTGCTGCTATAGTTTTCAATGGCAATGTTCAACTCCTATAGGATATGCTGGCTTTGTCTTAGGAAAAGAATAATAAATCATAGTACACAACTTTTAGAGATGACTAAATATTGTTCTAGAATATGAGAATGCTTTTCTAATATTTTTAGATTCTATTTTTCCTAATTTCCTGGAGTTAGTGTGAGTGAAGTAGAAGCTTGGTACGAGTTGTTTAAGAAGGTCAGTAGTGCTATGATTGATGATGGTCTAAACTGCTTTTTGATGCTGAATAGAGATATTGTTCTTTTAGTTTGTGCAAAGTTTTAATGAGTATTCAAACTTCAACTATCAACATATTCTAAATGAATTGCTGATGTACGTTATCGATGGTTAGAAATGTATGAATTATTTTGAGAGGAGGTCTATATTTGATTTTAATCATGAAAATGGTAAGGTGCTATTTTGTATTGTCCAAAACTATGGAGTAATCCAACTCGATACTAAACAATAGCACGGATGAGTCTGTGGGTTACTATTATATAAGTATTTCTTATTGTTTTAGAATTGTGTCCAGCTTCTTTATTTCAATCTACGTTACATGGGAGCCTGAGAAATGCCTGCGAAACAGAGAATTTGCATCATATTTGACGGAGAGTGCAGAATCTCCCAAAGAATTTAAGTTTAATCTTCCTATAAGATTTGAATAATAATTTTAGTAATTGAATGCATTTGTAGCCACAATCTTGGCTATTTGTAGCAATCAAAGATCAGTAGATCTCTTCAACAATAATGAGGATGAAATTTTCAGCAACACCCAAATATGAACCCTAAACCTGCTCTTTCAATTGACTTACCCATTTCTAATTTGGTGGCCTTTTGTTTTGCTTGTTATGTATATATGCACAAAGACAATGAAAACCATTAAATTTTGTTTATTTGTGTGTCAAATTTCAAGTGAACAGCACAAATTTCAAGTGAACAGAAAAAGGATAGATGTATTTTATGTCGAAAATATTACTACATTCTAAATATATTACAAAATTTGCACAAATCCTCCGCCACCTTACAAATCTTTGGAAGTCATAGGAAAGGTTGCGATGGAGTCATTTTGTTAATATCTGCAATGTTAACTGTGTATTAATATGATGGAAATCTCAGAAATTATCAATGACATCAGTACAAATAAATGAATCAAGATAAACAACGCAGAATAAATGAAGCAAGTTAAGCAATAAACCTTTAGACTTTTCACATTCTATTTCTGAAATGCTTCAAACAGTTCATAAATTCTCTGACTTGACACATGCATTTCTTTTCTTGTGGTAAAGTAAAAATACCAAAATTTGCTGCTCTATTCTTCAATCTAGATCACTTCAGATCTCTGTAATATGAAGAGATACAAAAAATAGATAAGACTTCTAGCCATGCAAGGGGGTTGCATTCATTAATATTGCGGAATACATCATATCAAATTTGCATGGTACTTTGTGAAATCATATCATCAGAAATTTCTACCACCATCTTTGGAAAATCTCCTTCACTATTTTACAGGGTCAATTTCCTGACTTAATTTTCAACCCCCATTATCTCCACTCAGTTCACCTAAAGGTACATCTTACTTTATATAAGTAAACTACAGACCAAAATGGCAAAAACTGTTTCATGGATGCACTCTTCTTGTCATATATGTAGTTGTCATTTTTAATCAGCTTTCATAGATTTACTCCAACTTGTAACTTCAAGAAGATGTATTGCATTATTCGGTGTCAATCAAAGACTTTATTAGCTTCTCTTTTGATGACAAGGAATTACCTGGAAGAAAGCTCTAAGTTTGTTAGTTTAGGTTTCTTCTCAGATTCCAACTCAAGTTGTCCTTATTTTCTTGTATAAGTTCTTAAAACATTTAGTATCCCTTTATAAATGCATGGCCATCTTCAGACCTGCCATTTAGAATGAGATGGCAAACACCTGTACTTTGTAAAATGGAAGCCGGCAGAAAACCGTAAATAAAAATAAATAGCAAACTGATTTCCATTAGCATGTATTTATGAAGCAAGGTAAGACGCTAAGATGACCTTAAAGTGATTACATGTATACAATAACCCAAATGCATTCCTTACTAAGTATTTTGTAATCCCTTTCCATGAAGAACTAATGTTCCATAGAGAAAGCTAATGGTTGGATGCACAAAATTATTCATAAGAAAATAAAGACTGCCCATAGATGAGTTGCCTCTCTTAGCTAGTATTCTCATTCTCAATACAGAGTCTATCCTTATGCACTCTAAATAAAGTTTGAAGTAGTCTAAAACTTTTCTAATAGATATTTATCCAAACATACAGAATGTACACCACTACCATCCAGAATTTTAACAATCTATTTTTTTTTCAACCATGACATAGAAACCAGCAAGATGTCAATTCCCTGATTATTGTACAAGCTGCCCATTCAAAGACATCAAATCCTACCAACTCCATCTCCATAAAACAGGAACGACTACACACCTAAATGACTAATCAATTAAACTATACAACTTCACTTTCAACTGGGTGTGTAGTGGATTCCCTATCATAAATACAATTTACCACATCATCTGAAGTCTTCAACTGCTGAAAGAGTACTGAAGTTTTGGACACATTGAAAAAGATGCTCCTATGGAATTAATTGTTTGATTTTTATTTGAATGACATAGTTTCATTTTTATTTAAGAAAATAGAAATAAAATCTAATTCAGAAAACTATTACGTTTCTTATTGGCAAATTTGTTGTCAATGTTCATCAGCTCCTTTGGTCGATGATGGAAATGATAAAATTTCTTTGCAAATTCTCATACTTGGTTATGTATTGTATGTATTGTTTGAATCAAGTGAGTAGGACTTCACATAGATAAATATTAATTTTTATAGCAAAATTCAACAGGTTTAGAGCTTAGATATTAAATAATAAAATGTATTCCTTAATTTGATTAAAGTAATAGCCCCTAAGGCTCATTGAGCAGTGACAGTAGATCCTACATATTATCAATTCAAGATGTGAAACAATGGCAAAAGGTTTTGTGTATGACAGTGGATGAGTAGAGCAAGTTCAACTATGGTCACTCATTGTAATTGAAAATATGTCCAAACGATTCCTTCTAGTTTCTATGATAGTTGAGTTTCCTCCTTTGGTTTATTTGTAATTCACATTATAAAACCTCTGAGAAAGACCATTGTATGGGAAATTTTCCTTACTGTTACTAAAATTGTTGGTTGTAAAGGCTTATTGCTGGTAACATAAGAGTCTTTGACAATTGTTTCAGAGGTTTAGCATGAGGGCATTGAAGAGCTTGTCTGGTCAACGACATTGCCAATATAGTCCTCATAAGCCTTGTTCTAGGCAAGATGCTAGTATATCAAATCATGAGAAAGAGGCTTAAGCAGGAAGGACCCCTCACTCTTATAGAGTTTTTCATATTCAATTTGGGTTTTTCTAATTCATTGGAATGTTGATGCACATTACCAAACCAGCTAGTTCAAGTGGGAACCTAGATTTATTTCCTGTGTAAGGAGATAGAATCTAGAGATTGAATAAGAAGAGTGAGTGGCATGGTGCATGATGATGCTTGTTAAAAGGGTGAGGCTTGAAGATTGCTCAGTTGAGACAACATTTTTTGGTCCAGCTTAGATGACCTTTTAGAGCCATAGAAGGGCTACTTCGGGATTACTATTTGTCTAAACAAAAATGTCATTGCTTTTGCATCTATCTATGAATACAATGACACTAGACTTTTCTCCTCACTTAATCTACATCTATATTAGAAATATTCACTACATTGATTTAAATAAAGTTGTTATGAAAATTGTACTTCAAATAGGTATTCCTCTTTCCAAGGCATAGACAAAGAATTATTGAGCAAATACAGGAAGGAGGGTAATGTCGAGAAGGTGCCCTCAAAGTATAAATTTTTTGTTGAGATGTTCAGTATCTGCGGAGACCATGTCCTTTGCAATAGATAAAACTAAGAGCTTCCATGAACGGTATAGTGTAAAAGGACTCTCTTTTAGTCTGGTATAGTGTAAAATGGCTGTGTTTAATCTAAGAAAAAATGTCTGCATTCCAACTATATCTGCAGAGACCATGTCCTCCAGCTTATGGTAGGAAAAGGCTAGGACATGCGCTACTTGATGTCGGAATTTGTGTCCCCCTAACCGATCTTAATACCCACAAAACCATATCTAAAACCTATTCTTTGTGAAGGTAAAAAGAACACCAAGTAAACAAAACCAACATAAATTGCAATTCCAGACTCTTTGAGATCAACATGTAAGCCCTCCATTGATCCGATCTTCCCAAAAGAAAAAACAATCCCAAATCAACAAATCAAAAAAAAAAAACCAACAAACCATAAAAAAAAATTTGAACAGATCTGTAAAAGTTCAGTTCCTGATTCAAATCCCCTTGAGATCAGCTCTCTTCTATTTGACCTCAATGAATAGAAATCCTAACCAATTCTTCTTTTTATTTCTTATATTTATTGTTCTTCTGACTGTAAAAATCTTCACAGTGGGTATAAACAGTGTGTATACACTCCCCACATATAATCAGCATAAACTCAACGTTGAAGATGATATTAGAGTCGTAATAACAGAAAACACTCAGAGTTGATTGAGTAGCCGTTCAACGTGCAAAATAATGATCAATTTCAACCACAAATAATTAAACCAAGTGACTTCTCTCGTGATATCCACAAATAATTAAACCAAGTGGCTTCTCTCAGTTTCAAATCTCATAAGCAGAGACATCTGTCATGAAGTTTTGGAATACTCTTATGTGCATTGTGCTTGAAAACACCGCCATGAGAGAACTTTCTAGAGAACCATACCTGCATAGAGTAAATAAAACATAAAAAATAAACGATTTGGGTAGCATAAAAATTACAAAAATAAAACTCAGTGAGACCATGGCAAGTGACTTGTCTCAAGATTCTGCACAAATTGTGTTTTTTTGTCAATGAAGTCGATGAGAAGAAATTGTGTTGTTTGTCACCGATGAGAAAAAATGGGCAGTTTGCAGTAAAAATTTAAGAAGCCCTACCATAACAGATTTTTTTTTAAATTGGACAAACCAAAACCAATCTCCCATAGGAGGAGGTGCAAGGGTTCTGCGGATAGAAAATTATATATAAGTTAATATTTTAATGAATATAATTTGATATGTGCATAAAAAATACATTAATTCAATTTATAATTTTTCATCATTGATCATCTTGATTGTATTGTCAATCAAAGAATATATTTTCATGAGGGTAAATTATTCCTAAGTATTATGTTGTCAAAGTAAGCTATAATATTGTATTTTATGAAAATTGTAGACATTGAAAATAAAGTGGAAACCACATTACCTAGTTATCAATATATATCTAACAAATGTTAAAGAGAGAATGCAGTTCTTACAAAAAATGTAACTATGAAATAATTTTTGAAAATTTAGTAGTTTTAGATAGACTATAAAAAACGGTTTCTAAAAAATACATGTTTGTTTTGAGATTTTGCAAGATTTTGCAATAGTATTTTATGGAAGTTTATTATGTGCAAAATGAAAAATAAGAAGAAAAGGTAGTGAGGAATAGAGGAAAAAGTAAACAATGTTTTATACAATTTATTTGTGGCACTTAGTAATCTTTTGTTGATTGCATACATTTCCCAATGAATTTGGTCATTAATCACCACATGGAAGTAGCCTTGTCAACATTTGTTGGTGTTCAATGTTCACACTTTGCTTTTACTTTTAATTCTAAGCTTGGAATGAGAGGACACAAAAATAAGATTAGTAAAATAAAGAAAACAAGATCGTTTAGTTTAAACTTCAAACCTTGGTATGCATTAAATGAGGCCTTCTCCAAAATGGTTGAAGGCTGTTGTCACTTACATAATCTTGTTTGATGCAGGAGCATCCATGGTGAAGGGAAATCCTCATCAAGAGAAAAAAAGAGGGCATTTTATTTTGATTTTCCTAAGGTTTGGTATTTTATGTTTTTGGAGAAATAACTAGCAATATTTGGCCAAAATAATATTTTAAATAAATTGGTCTTTATTAAAGTTATAAATTTTGGTGTTGGAGATAATTGTGGAGGCAATTTTGAAAATTGAAAAATCAAATAGGAGATTTGGGTGTGGATTTTTGGGAGATACACTCTATGACAACTCATTTATTATTCCTTAAATTTAGCAATGGAAATAGGCACCCAAGATTGAGTTGTTTGATTTTTGCTTTTTCGGGGTCCTCTTGAGTGGAGTGGGAGTCTTCGTTGTCAACCAATTTTGGCAATTTCATGGAAATGAGTTCAAAGATGCCTTTTAACATTTTAATATGTTTATTTAATGCATTTATAAGGATTTTTACAAGTTGAACATGGAATAATAGAGGCTACAAGAAATGGAGATAGCGGAAGCATCATTGGAGGTTATTTGACAATTTTGAATTCATTATTCTTCCAAATTTTTGGGGAAAAGAGAGGTAGGCGTGGATTCTCTTGGGAAGAGAAGAAAATAAAATTTTGTTGCAAGTTTTTGGAGGTGTTGCAGTAGCAAATGGATTATGATATCCATGATTGAATATTAGCAAATTTGGTTGTGGAAGAAGGTATTGAAGGGTCAATTTTGTAGTGTAGGAAGGTGATTTGAAGAAGAGGAGCCTGTAGCTTTTCTTTGATGTTGTTTGTTGTTATTATAGAAGATTCAAGTCTGTTTTGTAATGATTTAATTTATCCTATATGGCTGCACAAACTCATGTAATCAGATTTTGTTGAAATTTTGAAACTGTGTTGCAACTTAAATAAAGAAGATTAATTATGTTGTTGCAATTTTTTTTACCTCATGTTTGATGTTGCATAAGATGTTGTTGTGATGTTTTGAATGAGGGTTGGATGCCCTTTCATCATTGTTTATATTGTAGCTATTGTTGTGGCTAAGCAACATTACCTATATATATCTAACGAATGTTGGAGAGAGAATGTAGTTCTTACAAAGAATGTAACTATGAAATAATTTTTGAAAATTTAGTAGTTTTAGGTAGACTATAAAAAGTGGTTTTTGAAAATAACATGTTATTTTGTTTGTTTTGAGATTTTGCAATAG
Organism: Sequoia sempervirens; assembly: GCA_007258455.2. Lineage (NCBI taxonomy): Eukaryota > Viridiplantae > Streptophyta > Pinopsida > Cupressales > Cupressaceae > Sequoia > Sequoia sempervirens. The sequence continues at coordinate 24,779 of VDFB02039363.1, forward strand.
TATTTTATGGAAGTTTATTATGTGCAAAATGAAAAATAAGAAGAAAAGTGATGTAGATTGACCACGGCTCCTGCAAGATGATCACTAATAACAAAAGAACAAATAATCTACCATGCAA
>VDFB02039364.1:0-10424 GCA_007258455.2 Sequoia sempervirens
CCCCTCCCTCTCGACCTTCCTCGTGGAGGTATACCTATTGGATCTATAAATCAAGGAGGGGGTACAAACCATACATCATAAGCAGGCATCATTTGTGCATCTACCTATCCCTATCCCTGATCATAGGCCCATGGCCTAGCAACCAACTGTTGAAAACCCTCTACAACCTTGTGGGTTGGGATCGTATGTCCCCATGCTATCTCTCAAGCTGACCTAGAAAAAATGGCATTGTATGCATCATGAGGCCTATCCTGCCTCTCACCAAACTATTTGGAAACCCTATTAGGCAGGTACCTCTCAATAATAGTGTGCTCTCGACCTTGCATATATTGGGTTTGTCAAGCAAAGAACAGTGGTTGCACATCATCGTACCAAGCCGACATTTGAAGCCATGGCCACCATCGAAACATTGTCATGTCATCAATCACTCAATGCCAATAGGAAATGTTGAGATTCCTTGTGTGCTGCAATGTGATGGCACCCCTGTATCTCTAAACAACTAGATCATCTGGCTCCACATATGCCATATGAACAATAGGTCAGAGCACGATAATGTGCTCCAAGACCCAAATGTGGAGAAGGGTGACTCTGGTATTGATTAATCTCCCATCACAGTAAACAAAATCATGCATATCATGGTAAAGGGAGGCCAACATCATTGGCCCCCATGCATATTGGGTCCTCTAAAAGAGCATCCTATGCGAAGCCTGACCCCATCCCAGACTGAATCCTTTGCTCCATCGATCTGAAGCAACCAAACCTGAGATAACTGTTGCAATGATCAATCTAAAGGTTGACTCCCGACCTTTGTACATCTTGAGATCTATTTGGGAGTTGACCAAGAAAACAAACTCCTAGTCAAGAACCTCATGGCATGCATCATAGCCAGTGTCAACATCATAGATCACATGCTCACCATGTATCAGCAAACACAAAATATGTTATACATCCTCTAGTGTCACTGTCACCTTGTCAGTATGTAAGTGGAAATACGAGGTCTCGCTATTCCATCACTCACATAACATTGTCATCATCGCCAAATGTGTCTGAATGACAGGCATGCATGCAATGTACCATAAACCAATCTCCCCCAACTGCTCCTATCACAACTCAGACAAATCACCAAGTCTGGATAAAACAATCGGCTGGTGCTCGTGGGATATCAAAGGCTGGATAACCTCCTGCACCCACGTTCAGCGCACGACGTCAAAATGCAAAAATTGGCTAAGTTTGGAGTTTTTATCCCCCAAAATGACAATAGCATCGCTATTCACGATAGTGTCACTGTAATCTAAATTCCAAACAACAACGCTTGAAGAATTTAAATTACAAATTGCAATATGCGTCGTTATTTGAACTGGGCAAACCCTAATTCTAAATTCTAAATCGTGAGGTGCATCACTATTTACATGTGTCACAATTTGAAATCAAAAACCTTAATTTTAAACTGTGAACTGCGTTGCTAATCACATAAACGTCGCTATAAATCAAAATAGCATTGTTGATTCTCAAAATAACATCGCTATATAGCGACGCTGCCAAAGTTCAATTTTCAAAATTCAATAAATGTGCCTAAAAGTCAAATTTCAAATCAAGTTTTGAATCACATATCGGTGGTGGAATGCACTTGGAAGCCTCTGGTACTTGTGAACCCGATTGATAATGTGTCGTGGGAGCACTTGTTGCGCCATTTCATCAAAGGGTCAGAGCTCAAAACACAAGAATTCTCTAAGGAGTGAATACATAAATGAATTGAAAATAACCCTTCCTCACCTATTTATGCTTGAAAATTAGGGTTTTTTGCCCTAATTTAACCATGAAGCTAGGGTTTTTCACCATTTTCACCAATCTTGCCAAACAAAAGCTTATTTTTGCATCATTTTTTACATTTTTGGAATTTTTTTGCATCCCAGAGTCTTTTTAGACCCATTGGGCAACATTTTACCTTTGTTCAGAAATCAACCCAAAATTCAAAATTTCCACCCAATTTCTTGAGGGGGCAGGGAACTAGCCTTTTCCTTCCACTGGGGTAGTAGTGGGGCATCTAAAAATCAATTTTTTTTTTTTGATTTGGGCAACTATTTTTAAACCAAAGGGCATCAATCTTTGAACCAACGTAACAGGTACCTCGCTTCAAGGAGGGGCAAAATGTAGACATTGAAAAATGTCCCAAATGATATCATGCACTCGAATCAAGTATACAAACATCATTTTCTCTTAAAACCCATCCTCTTTTCACTTGATTAATTAAATTAGCCTAGCTAATTGATTAATTGCATCATTTGCATCTATTAACCTAATTAATCTAATTAGGTTAATTCACCTCATTTCACGCTAACATTTTGTCTCTTTAAATTATATACATCAAGTTATTTAATTTAAATCCACAAGTCTTCTTATGTAACTAAATAGCACTAACTTATTTAATTAAATGTAATTTCACCTTTTCCCCTTTCATTAAATCACTTTATTTAATGAAAATCATCTAATTTCCTCTAATTGTATAATTAAACCCTTGTTTAATTATCAATTACTAATTAATCTAATTCCCCCCACTTGCAAAGGGAATATTCCTCCTTTGCACATTCCTCCAAAAGGAATATTCCCATAGAATATTCCTCCCCCTTTTTTGCACATTAAAACTTTGTTTTAATTGCTAAATGTTTATTTTCCCTCACCCATGAGAATATTCCAAAAAATATTCTCTTTCCTCACTCATTTGAAAAAGGAGAGTATTCCGTTTCCAACAAACTTACTTGACTTCTTGAGCAAGCTAACTTGTGACCTCTTGCGCAAGTTAACTTGTGACCTCTTGTGCAAGTTAACTTGTGACCTCTTGGACAAGTTGAAAGTGTGTTTGTTTGGAAAAAGGAGATCCCTTGATTAAATCTCATAATTGATTCTCATTCGTTGATGAGAATACATGACCCATGCCTCCATCTTCTTCCATCCTTGATGATTGATTAGACTTTTTGATCTCAACCCTTCATTTGTCATTTGCTTTCCTATAAATAGGTCACTATTTGGAAACAAATGGATCCATCTTTTTTAGAGCAAACTCATGCTGTTGAAATCACTCACACTCACACTCACTTTTAGCATTTTCTTAATATCATTTTAGCTTAAATACTTGCATTAATTAGCTTAGCTTCCATTAATGGCTTCCATGGATTACATAATGCATACATTTAGCTTGTTTATTAATTAGGATTTGAATCTTTTAGCTTAGAATAAATTAGCTTTACATTTGCACATCTTAATCATTTTAGCATAAATCATGATAAATTAGCTTGCATCATGCTCATTTAGATTAAAATCATATTTTCATACACATCTCACAATGGTTCCATCAATTTAATTGAATAAAATTAACTAGAACAAGCTTATTATCCTTGGGATTGGGAAAGGGTCGTCATTCCATATCAACACAACATCGCTCCCCCAATAGGATAAGTTTCAAATGGGTTAGGGTAAACATTTTTAAAGCTTTCATAGTTTAGTATGCTTGGTTTAATTTGCATTTGATTGATCCTGTTGAGATTGATGTTAGTGGCTTAATTATGCTTCGATTCTTCATGGATCAAGCGTAATCGGCCCATACTAATTTGTTGGTCACACTTTAATTTGAATTATAAGCCCTGAATGAACCGAATCAAATGAATACAAACTACTACACATGTCCCTGATCTTCAGCTACCAGTGAATATGCTTGCATGAAAGTTGGTTCATATGTCTCTCTTAGGAGAAAGGAGAATAATCTTAATACAATATCAACCTCATATAACTATACTTTCAAGCAACAATGTGCTTCACCCTCTTGCATTGTACATTGTTGAATGCCCTTACTTTACTCCCAAAAAAAAATTCATTATTATTTATGTTTCTCTAACTAATTAACACTCATTACAAATACCTGTTGATGTGCCCATTTTACATGAAGTGTGATTTCTAGTGTAATCGTACAAAGGGAATTTGTAATGACACGTTACAAGAAAATTGATTAACAAATGCATACCATTAAAGTGTTGTCTAACCATGCAAGTCACTAAAATTTGATGTTGATGTGTAGAATTGAATCCATTCCCTTGTCAAGACAAAGGATAGTTGCCAACTATTGTCGTTCATCTAGAATGTTTGCACCTTCCCTTAAATCAATTATTCTTTTTTTTAAAGAAGATGGGCAAATATATTTTCCCTGTTTCTTTTGCATCAATTGTCGATCCTATGCTCCACCTCTATAAGATTATGTTTGCTTTGATAGCATTAAATATTTGTGTCTTTATTTATTTTTTAAAATTTTCTATTGACACTTTTCTCTGGTTACATATAAAGCAACAATTTATTTGATGGTTATGTGCAATTGTTAACTCTCTTGGACTAATGAAAACTACACATAATCTTCATGATGTTTTTCTTCTTCAGGTTGAGGAGAATATCTGCAAGTTCACGAAGAAGGGTTTGACACATCACAAATTGGTGTAAATCTTCATGACTCCCATGGAATTGCTCAAGTCAAGAGTGTGACAAGAAATAAGATATTACGAATTTTGAAAGCACGTAGTATCTAACTTTGAGTTTTAGGATTTATTTATAAATTTTGACATTCTAGTTTTTGATTATGGGTTGTGCTTCTTTAGTGTGATTATCCTATTTAAAGGGGCGGTTACAATTTCATCGCTCTTTGGTGATTGTCCTTTGAGAAACTATGTTAGGGTAGTATGATAAATATTTCTTTTTGAAGGTTTCCATTTTTTCTTCACAGTCCTTTTCAATCATGCATACCATATCTAAAATATGTCCTTTTAATATCATCACTTGTGGTATGGTCTTCACACTTTGTCCTTCATAATCCTCATTATTTATCTATCTACTTTGGTGATTAATTATGATTGTCATGCTTTATTGCATGTCTATGACTTTATTTTATAGTGATTGTCATATATTTAGGGTAAAGATTGTCCTTTGATATATTCATACATAGTTTATTGCCAGTTGAAACTTTATCATGAATTCTCTTAATTTCCATTTCACTCTATGTGATCTAATCTTGGATGATCATTTGGCCTTATACCAACTTTTATAAATTAATGAATCTTTTACATAGTCCTCATACCTCCAACCTCGAGAGCTTTTTCATATGCTTTATGGGCATATTCTCTTAGAGACACTGATACACAAGGAATGTCTTTTGATATGTTTTTTACTGCTCTATAAAGCCTCCCAAGAATCCCAATAGGTATGTACATGGGTTTATCCTTCTCCTCTATGAAATCAGGGGATCCTTTTGGAAATAAGGACAAAGGCAATTTTGCAAGTATACCTATCTTGGGGAAACTAACTGCCTTTGAGTGAAGCCTTGTTAGAATTTGGTGTTTTTGACTCATCATTGACTATCATTGACATCTTAAATATAGACTATCTTTTCTATAACCTTTCTCATTGTCTATATGACTTTCATTGATTTCTTCGATATGGATTGTCTTTTCTTGTTCACTAATTTATTGTGACTCCTTGCATGGTCTACCCTAGGTCTTGCTTTGACTGCCCTCTAAGGCATGGGCGCTTCTCTTTCCTTGTCTTTGCACTAGTAATTTCTTACATAGAAAATAATGGTCTTAAATCTCTTTATATGTAGCTGTGATCTTGCCTTAATACCTTTCTCTCTTGATTTTCCATCAGGTATGTCTTCTATTCTCTTCTTCTTGAATAATGATTTCATTTGACTAGCTAAATGGTGACTCCCACAAAAGGTCTAAAATATTATTGTGCTATTCATGATAGTTCCTTCACTATAGCATGTACTTTAATGGTTCATCCTCTTCATATATGTTGACTACATTATCTTCTTTAGTGAAGTGGTTTCCTTCCTTAGCATTTCAAGGTGACAGTGACCGTCCCTTTCATTTTTTCTCTCCATAACTCTCTTTATTAACCTTGAAATTTTGTCCTCATTAAAATGACTCTTGATCTCATATCAAGCTAATAACTCTCACCCTTGCCTATCATGCATGTTGAGATTGTCTTGTTATGGTTTGCCATAATGACTATCATACTTCCTACCAGGGGTCTGCACTTTCTTTTTCTTCTCATACCTATCTTATGGTGTCTTTGTTGATTTCATTATTGCATATAACTATTGACAGTCATAGGGTTGGCTGCACTTAGCATGGTTTCATGAGCTTATCCACCTTGTCTTCATGCTTTTTCCTCATATCTTATGACTGTAAAAAATCCATGAAGTCTTCCCTCCAAAGACTTTGTCTTCATTATGCATTGAAAGTAAGCATTGTGTTCATGTCTCTTGATATATTCTTTCCACACTTATTATTGTCATTTTCCATGTGACAGGACCATCTTTTGCTATTTGACTCTCATTATTTTATGCAAGGTGATTGTCATTGAATCTTTGTATTGTTATTACAATTAGTCCTTTCTTAGTTTATGCAAGGTGATTTTCATTGAATCTCCTACATGAGCATACATGGTGGATTGTCTCCTTGAGGTGATTGTGTTTTCATAAAAAAAATGTCCTAAATTTTCAAAGACTACCCCTTCCTAAAAATTGTCTTCTAAATTTGTTTGACTTTGATACTACCCTACAGTCACAAGGATTGTTCTCATAATGTATTCTACATTTGAATCTTTAGAAGCTTTGTCCTTATCTACAAATTGCCCATTTTCCTGATGGTTTTGCACCACTCTGTTATGATTTCCCTTTTTCTCCATAGGTCTGCTCATTCTAACTACCCAGGGTCATTCTCATATTGACTTCGACCAACTATCATGTCATTTCTCAATCTCTCCCCGAATGATAGGAATCTCATCACTTGGAAATTTTGTAGAAGCTAAAAAACTTACAAAATTCCATTTCTACAACCTCCAGTAGCTCTTCATAATCCACAACATCAACCTTGTCATGCTCTTGATACTTTAGATATCGATCAACATTTGTAACCATTGCTTGGTAATAAATGTGGTATTAAGACATGTAATCCTCTCTCCATGATTGTTCATTCAACCACTCCACTTCAGCTTCCTGAGGAGTTTCCAAAGAATATTGTCTTAATTAGTTTCCACAAATTGCACATTATCACCAATCCCATGTTTAGTAGGAGCACCAAGATTATTTTGGAAGTAGATAGATATAGCATAGCAAAGTAGAATTGGCCCAGACTATTGAAAGCATGGTGCATGCTTTTAGGTTTCCTATCGCATTTTCTAGTTTCTTATAAATATTTATCAATGTTTATCTGTATTGTAAAATGTTTTATATCTCAATATAATGTGTATTTTTTTTTTTTGCAAAAATGTATTGATAAACTCCAAGAAGGGGATAAAGTTTTTCCACTTTCTCCTATTTTGGATGTATACCACCTATTGCAGGCCTTTTTTTCCCTCCTAGCAAGGTTGTGGTGACCATGACTACTTATGCTCATCCTCTACCGTGGTGCCGCAAAGTTATAAGATCCTTATTGCGGGATAGTGAGGCCCTTCTGCCTCACTGATTTCCTACTGCAACACTACGGGCCTTGAAAAAGTTAATCACGGGACCACGGTAACACTTGGATGTCATGATCTGCCTACATGTATAATGGAACATGACTTAGGAAAACATATAACATATGAATTTTGGACCTAAAAAATGAATAGTGCAAGGGTTAGAACTCTTTTAGTGGACTTTTGGAACTAGGGTTTGACAAGCATTGAATGTAAGCTAGGTGAAAATTCTCTAGTCCTAACAAGCACCATGTTTTTTTCTTCCTTTTCACTTCTTCCTCTTTTTATCTTTAGGTTGTGGACTTCACAAGTTTATAGATCTCAGTCTCAAATTCTTTCCTTGAGAATATACAGTTCATTTTTAATTTTTATGATTCATTTTTTTTGGTAAGCTTTCTAACTAGGAGCTATAAACTAGTGAGGCCACAAATTGGGGACCTCATCCTTGAATCGACATGAAATCCCATCAAGGACTAAGCCTGGAGGAGTGAAAGACTTGTGTGGGTCCAATATAGGAAACACTAGGCATGAAAGACCCACGTGGTCTGACATAGAGTCCACGAGCAACATGCCAAGGAACTGAATCCACGAGCAACACTCCCACCATGGGTGGGACAAGTCCATGAGCACTCTCGCTAGTTCTAGCAGGTAAATCCTCCTTCCTAGGGACCACTAGCTCCTCCTAAGCACCTCCCTCCATCCTCCACCGCCTTACACGTACCAACCGCCTGTGTACGCAACCTCCAACACGTCCATCAAGGTGGGCTCAAACCGGTATACACCGGTTCGGGCCAGGCAGGGAATCGAACCTTGGTTGCACCAGTAGTAGTGCAACCACTTCACCACTACACCACAAGGTGATCCCCTTTAGTTAATGATTCATTAATTGACATGGATCAGTTTTATCTTAAACAACCCATTTCTTATTGTTTAAATAATTCCCATCCAGTAAATGTGATATTCTAATTTGTGTTTTCTTATGTTGTATGCAGTACTATCCAAGCCTTAACAGATCAAGATGTCGTATGAAAGGAATTTGTATAGGTGTGTTTTTTAGATTTTAAAGTTCATACTTTGAAAAAGTTATTCCATGAAACAGGTAGTGGCCAGTTCTTTCTTTTTAGATCTTGATTTTTGTATCCTTTTTAAAGTTTATTACAATTGTCATGAATTATTTTCTTTAATTACATGTATGCCTTGTTGGAAACTCACACCATTTCACATATTTCCTCTATTCAACAAAAGGTGTAATGAATTAGGCACACTGATATTCAAGTTAAAATTGCAAGCTTATGATATCATTAATTTGTTAGTCAATTCATTAGTGTGTTTTTCTCTATCAATTATGAAATTTTATTCCAAGCTGAATGGTTATTGTGAGAAAAAAGTAAAATAATGTTTATTTTATTTCTGCTATAAAGGGGAAATTTACTTATTGCATTGCTAGGTTTTGTTTGTGCACACCAAGGCAAGAGATGCAACAAAGAAGAAGTAATGCAACAATTGGAAATATTAAGCAAGTTTTGATGTTGATGTCTAGATGCTAGAAGAAACATTCAGTACTTTATAATTAGGTCATTCTTCAGGGCATTCAAGGGTAGTCATAAAGGAGTAATGGCTTAATGCAAGGAAAGTGATAGTCCTACCAAATATGAGGATTCTGATATTGAGTTTGCAAAAGAGCTCCTTGAAATGGAGAGAACAACTTGTGTTAAGAAGGCCATATTAAGGATAATCTTCTGACAATGGAAAACAAGATGCACAAAATGGCTTTGTATAAGATTAAGTGTTATAGTTATCATGGTTTTCTTAATGTAGTTTGGACAATTAAAAGGAATGTAAATGATGAGTTTGATGCATATATTGTTGTCTCCTTTTCCAATGCCACTCTGGTAATTGCAAAAAGTGCTTTGCTAATGGATGGGTTCAAAGAAAAATTAGTTCTAATGGAATGAAAGGGATTGTGCATGAATCAAGGGGATACCTAGAGTAAGGATCAAGAGGCAGTGACCTTGTTAACAAATCTAATGACTGAGTATAGCCTTGTCAACAGTCTTTGTGGTTGTGCTTGGAAGACCAAGTCAAGCAAGAAGACCTATTGGGCATGTAAAACAGGTTTCCCTATTTTTAAGCATGAGAACTTAGTCAATTTTAGTTCCTATATGCTCTCCCATGCTTGGGATGAGATATAGGACCCTTAGGCTTCATTTTTCAAGTAATTCTTTCATTTTTTGGAGCTATATAAGCAAAAAATAAAGCATTGTAACTCAAATTTCTCAGTCATAGCACTGAGAAACACACTTTGTAACACATTTTTCAAAGCAAAGACACATGTTTAAGTCTTGTATCTATTGTAAGAACACCCTTTCTCAATAAAATTTTAGTATTTTTCCTTCTTAATAGCCATTTCATTATGTGCAAATGAATGATAGATTATGTTTTTTTGTGTTTTATGTTTAAACCTAAAAAGCGTTGTCTCATTTCCAACACTTTTAGGTAGAAATCAATGAACAAAAAAACTGCCACATTGACATAAATTAATGAATAAATATGACTAAATATAAGACTAAATATAATGATTATGCAATTAATAAACAATGTATCAATATACTGAGTTGACAAAATTAGTGAGCAAAAACAATTAAATAAACTACCAAATTGATCAAAATGACGATTAAAATTAATGACTAAATACACTACCAATGGAAGGAAATCAGTGAATAAAAATGACTAAATAAGTGACCGGTTAACATCAATCAATGACTAAATTAATGATGGCCATACTACCAAATCAATCAATCAAAACAACCAATAAATGACTAAATGGTTGTCATCAATTTAGTTGTGTTAAAAATGACTGAAATAAACTACTAATGGTCGCATTGACCATGTTTAGTCATTATAATCATATAATATATTGTTTTTCT
>VDFB02039366.1:0-25357 GCA_007258455.2 Sequoia sempervirens
ACACACACACACACACACATATATATGTATACATATACTGTATATACATACATATATATATATATATATATATACATATATAGATATCCATGCATATATGTGCCAAGATACAAGTTGAAACAGGAAAACCATTTCCAGAAAGTAGTATGAACTCTGTTAATTATACACAAATATCTTAGAAATGTTAAACCTGAAACAAGAACAGAAATGTCTTTGAGAAACCATGTAAACTGGAAAGCATCTTGATTACTTTAACATATACTTACTTACAGAAGTACAATCCAGAGTAAAGGAATACAACATAAAATTTGAATGCAAAATTATCTTTCAAACCTCTAAATTTCTGAATAAATTGCACTATTTCAGTATATTATTATTACTCTGAAACCTGTATTGAAATTGGGAATTACACTTTCAGTCAGCCTGAGCTTGGAAAGAATAGAAATACATACTAAAAATAGAAAACACTGTTCCATTCAAACAAATTGATTAAATCTTCTTTCTAATAGTGCACTGAAAAGTATTAAGACATATATGCTCTTCTTTAAAAACAGAGCCTTTATCCAAATCAGAAAAGGGTTACTTACCAAAGAATAAATGAAATCTTACTACTGAATTTACAAAGGATGTTCTGAAATTCACATTTGAAATTCTTTTAGAATTAATTGAATGATTGAAACATGTACGAAAATGCATAATTTTCTACTTTGGTATTTATTCATACTTCACTATGGTAACTTTCGAGACAGGGTGTCGAAGGTGGGCCAACAGAGACGGTAGTATTCCCTTTTCTAAACTACCATTTACTTGTATTATTTATGCTTGGCCAAGCACTTGTACCATTGAAATAGATGGGTTGTTTTTATTTTAAAAGCCTAGAAACATATATGTATTTGAGTCTCTGCCACCTCTTGTTGCAAGAAATGTGTTTATTTCTCATGCTAGAAATGCATATAGGCATCAGGCACGCATCGAGAGTTCCCTCCTGTTTTACTGTTTCGGGTTGCTAGGCTCCTTTATGCAGGGCCGGGGATTCCTTCGAGTAGGAAGGGACCCGGGGAAGTCATGGACTTCGTGGTTGGGCGGAAAAGGCGCCTGAATCACATTCTTGGCCCCAGCTCACAAGACGACCGAAGGTGTCACGGAAATTGGTGGTTCCAAGTTTTATTTGCTATTGATGTACTTGTGTATTATTCAGGATTGGCTTGTGAAGCCCATTGTAAATGAATATGTATTTGACATTCTTTGTTGAAACTTTGAAATAGAAGTATGATTCGAAAGTATCTAATGTAACATTGATTTGAGAAGTTAAAGTTATATAACTTAGCATAGAAAAGATGTTTCTATTAGAATTGTTGATTCTTCCAAGTGAGGTTGAATATATGTATATGAGAAAGTCATTGAAATACTTATGTTTTGTATAATCTTGATACATTACATTGATATTATTATTATACATGAAATGCAATTTAAATTCTCTTTTATTAAGCTCATTTGGAAGTGTTATGAACAATGTTGACTACTTGGAAACCTTTTATAATGTTTTGAATAAATTGAAAATACTCTTAATTTCTCTTTAATACTGATTTAAACGGATTGAAAACACTCTTAATTTTTCGAGTGCTACATCTTGGTATCAGAGCAGCATGGTTCAACTCTAGGACCTATGCCTAACTACGTATGACGTTGTGTCTTAATCAGGGTGACCTAAAATGGAAAATAGAGTGTACCAGCGAATTGGTGGATCTCGTAAAGGTCCCAATGATAAACTAGATCAAATTTTGGCCTTGCTGCAAAGTCAGGGGGCTAGAATTGAAGAATTAGAACAAGGGAGGCGAGATGGCCATCAAGGATTAAACACAAATGAAACTGATGGAGAAACAAATGCTGAACCACCTAGAAAAGAGGAAAATCTAAATAGGGTCGCTGAGGAGTTGGGAAAAGACCTAAAGAAGGTCGCTCCTCCGAAGTTTGATGGGAAAACCTTTGGAGATGGGGCAGAAGCTTGGGTTATAGAAATGGAGAGGTATTTCTCCCTACGAAATTTATCAGAAGAAACAAAGGCTAAATGGGGTTCATATCAACTCACCGGTGAGGCTGCTACTTGGTGGGAAAATGAAAGGGCGGATAAGCAGTTTATGCATGGGAAGGTAACTTGGGATAAGTTCCTACAACTATTTAGGAAGAGGTGGTTACCACAATCTCATTTTGATAAGAAAATGACAGAATTCCAGGTACTTATACAGGGTGGCATGACAGTGACTCAATATTGGGAGAAATTCTCTCACTTGCTTAAGTACGCACCCCAATACCAACATGATGAGAGATTCCGAGTTCAAAAATTTATTTTGGGGCTTAGACCTCAAATTGGAAATGAAATAGATCTGCATAATCCAGCCACCATGGATGAAGTTTTTGATTTAGCAATCAAACAGGAACACAAGTTGCAACAAGCTGCTAACTATAAGAAGAGCAGGGAAGCCAAGTATGGCAATAAGAAATTCCAAGGGAATCGTCAAGGTAATAGCAATCAAGGTGGTCAGAGCAAACAGGACAGTCAAGGGAATGAAAATAGGCAAATCAGAAATTTGAAGAGGGATGGTAGTCCTCAGGACCGCAATGAAGGAAACAGGAACAATAACAACAAGAGGGGCAACTACAATAAGAGGAATGATAATAATAGGAGAGATTTTTCTGACAAGCCCAAAGCACCTTGTGGAGGATGTTATACCTGTGGTGGCAAGCATTACGCCAGTGTGTGCCCTCAGAGAAATAACAAGCAAAATAACAGAAATCAACATCATATTCATGCAGCGGTTGACAATCGCCAGGCAGATTATCAAGCAACTCCCATCCAGTTATCGGGTAAATTATTTGGATGCCCTGTTTCTGTTCTGATTGATACAGGTGCTACTGATAGTTTTATAGATCCTCATGTTTTGACTAAATTATCAGTTAGACCAAGTTTTATGGGAAATTCTTGGAAAGTTCAGTATGGAAACCGGGTAGAGAAGAAGGTAGAGCAATGCATGTATTTCAGCAAACTTGAACTCCCTAACCTTCAGACGCAGGTGAACTTGTATGTTGCACCATTGGGGTCTTACGACGTGATATTGGGGATAAATTGGCTCTCTGAACATAAGGCTCTAGTGGATTGTGAAGAGAAGTCAATTAAGTGTCTTGATGACCGGGGAAACCAAGTGGAGCTTTGTGGTATTAAAAAGCCTTTAGAGCTTAGGCAAGTCTCCGCCATGCAGTTGAAAAAGGCAAGTCGGAAGGGATGCACTATCTTTGCAATAAAAGTCAAGGACCTTGATGAGAAAGAATCCTCAATTAATGATCATCCCATTCTGAAAGAATTTGAGGATGTTTTTCCTACCGAATTGACTGAGCTCCCGCCTAAGCGTGTGTTTGATTTCTCTATTGATCTGATTCCAGGGGCAGAGCCTCAGTCTAAGGCTCCTTACAGGATGAATACAACAGAATTATTTGAGCTCAAGGCCCAACTAGAAGAATTATTGAAGCAAGGTCTTATTAGGCCAAGCGTGTCACCTTGGGGAGCACCCGTCATCTTCGTGAAAAAGAAGGATGGTACCTTGAGGTTGTGCATTGATTATAGAATGCTTAACAAGGTCACTATCAAGAATAAATATATGCTCCCCCGCATCGATGATTTGTTTGATCAGCTGAAAGATGCCAAGGTATTCTCAAAAATTGATTTAAGATCAGGATACCACCAGTTGAGACTGAAGGAAGAAGACATACACAAAACCGCCTTCAGAACCAGGTATGGGCACTATGAGTTTACTGTGCTACCATTTGGGCTAAGTAATGCTCTTGCAGCTTTCATGAACCTGATGAATAGTGTCTTCCGAGATTGTTTGGATAATTTTGTCCTAATTTTTCTTGATGATATCTTGATCTATTCTAAGTCAGAGGAAGAACATGAGAAGCATTTGAGGATTGTGTTGCAGCGTCTAAGGGAACATAAGCTGTATGGAAAAATGTCTAAATGTACCTTCTTCCAATCCGAAGTGCATTATTTAGGTCATGTAATTTCAGGGGAAGGGGTAAGAGTGGACCCAGAAAAGATTAAGGCAATTATGGATTGGCCAGCCCCGCAAAATGTCTCTGAAGTTCGAAGTTTCATGGGACTTGTAGGATACTATAGGAAGTTTGTTCAGGGGTTCTCAACAATTGCAACACCCATCACTGCACTGCAGAAGAAGGAAAAGAAGTTTGAATGGAGCGATAAATGTGAGGAAGCTTTTCAGCTGCTTAAGAAGAAACTCACTACCGCACCCATCCTAGTTGTGCCAGATCCGAATGGCCATTTTACAGTTATTACTGATGCATCAGGAGAAGGGGTAGGAGCAGTTCTTATGCAAGAAGGGCAAGTGGTAGCTTATGAATCAAGGAAGTTAAAACAACATGAATTAAATTATGCACCACATGACTTAGAATTGGCAGCCATAGTCCATGCTTTACAAATGTGGAGACATTATCTCTTGGGAAAGCCTTTCGAACTTAAAACAGACCATGCAGGATTGAGATATATCTTCACTCAACCTAATCTCAATGCCCGACAAAGGCGATGGCTGGAATTCCTGAGTGAGTATGATTTTGGGATTGAATATATTAAAGGTAAGGAAAACAGAGTGGCTGATGCGCTGAGTAGAAGGAGGCACCTTGCAGCCATGGTTACCATAAAATCAGATTTCAGGCAACAAGTAGTGCAATCCTCCTTTGGGGATGAATATTATGAAAAGGTGAAACAAGCCCTTGGGGTAAATCCCTCCGATCATCGATATGAGGGTTATATATTAGAATCAGATGGACTATTGAGATACCAGGGACGAATGTACATTCCTAGTTCTGCAAACTTGAGAGAGTTGGTGCTAGAAGAGTTCCACAATGCTCCATACTCAGGACATCCCGGTATTACAAAAATGATGGAAGGACTTAGGCCACTGTACTTCTGGCCAGGACTTAAAAGGGATGTTACGTCCCATGTAGCCCGATGCTTAGAGTGCCAGCAAGTCAAAGCTGAGCATGTACATCCGGTAGGACTCTTATATCCTCACAGGGTACCAGAGTATAAATGGCAGGTTATCACTATGGATTTTATACAGGGGTTACCAATGTCTAAAAACCAACATGATACCATCTTGGTTGTGGTGGATAAATTGACAAAGGTTGCTCATTTCATTCCTGGAAATCTCAAGGATGGATCAATGGTTTTAGCAAGAAAATTTGTTTAGGAAATCTTCTGGTTGCATGGAGTGCCAGAGACGATCATCTCAAATCAAGACACTCGAATGACTTCTAGGTTTTGGATTACATTAAACTCTTCCCTAGGAACTAAATTAAATTTTAGTTCTGCATATCATCCTCAGACTAATGGTCAGATAGAGAGGGTGAACCAGGTAGTAGAAGATCTCCTCTGCATGTACTGTATGGAGCAGCAATATAAGTGGGAGGAGTATTTTCCTTTGGTGGAGTTTGCCTACAACAACTCCTACCATGCTTCTTTGGGCATGGCACCTTTTGAAGCCCTTTATGGACGTAAATGTTGGACACCCATTAGTTGGGACAGAGTAGAAGACAGGGTGGTGATTGGCCCTGAGATGCTTAGAGAAATGGAAGACCAAATGAAAATCATTAAGGAAAAGTTGAAGCAGGCTGCAGATAGACAGAAAAGTCTAGCAGATAAGAACCGGAGCTTTAGGCAGTTCTCTGCAGGAGATAAGGTCTTTTTGAGGGTTCGGCCGCATAAGAATTCAATCTCTTTCGGCAAGAACTCTAAGTTGGCTCCTAGGTTTGTTGGCCCTTTTGATGTTTTGGAGGTGGTGAATCCAGTCGCTTACAGGCTTGCTCTGCCACCAGCTCTATCCCGTATACATAATGTGTTTCATGTTCCAGTACTTAAGCCATACCATCCAGATATTGCTCATATCCTTGATTGGCGTGCATTGCAGGTCCAGGACCCAGGGGTGATACAGGTGGAACCCGTCAGGATTCTGGAAGAGCGCAATGTTAAGTTGCGTAATAGAGACATTATGCAATACAGGGTCCAGTGGGACCAGTATTTGGTGGATAATGCCACCTGGGAGAATGCTGAGGATATAGATAGAATCTTTCCTCATTTGAGACCTTAGCATATTTATACTTTCTTTTATAGAGACTTATGAAGTACTAATATCTCAATTTTGTTATGTAATTTGCTTTTAGACATCGAGACGATGTCTCTTCCCAAGAGGGGAAGGATGTCATGTCTCATACTTTGATGCTATTTTGACCATGACTTACTTTGATGCTATTTTGACCATGACTTATTTTGATAATGTTTGACCATGACTTTATGGGATTTAATATACGAATTATGATACGTGTTAGAGCAATATAATATACTAAAATGCTTTGATGTATGGGAATGTAGAAAAAAATAATTGTTTTCTTTCAAGAATTATGAGTGCATTTATATAAAATAGGAATGTTGATTAATTATTGTTTGAATTTATGTTTCTACAATGGTTACTAATACACTTTCATTTTTTCACGCCGGAGTGCATTTGAGTTGCAGGTGATCGAAGGCCAAGGTGATCGAAGGCCAAGAGTGTGATTGAGGAAAAGAAGGTTAGCTTCCCGACAGGGTAAAAGAGGAGAAGCTCTCGATTACGCACACACCACTTAAATCATGTAGCTGCATTAGGTCATGTCTGTTTTTTCAATGTGATTGCGTGAAATTGATTAGCATAGAAAATTTAAAATATGGTTTAATTAACCTTAGAAATTGTGGAAATAATATGGCTTATTCTATTTTAATTAATCCCCATTTATATTTGAGCAACAAAAAGGAAAAAATTGTTTTAAAAGAAATATAATTAAAAATAAAACAAAACAAATAATGGAATAGAATATTGTGTTTGCATAAAATGAAATTATAGGTTTGCATAAAAGGGGATATATTTCTGTTTTGTATATGGTTAATTTTCCAAAAATAATGAGGAATGAACAGCCCGAGAGAACATTGGGCTCTGGAAATTCTATCTTAAAACCAACAATGCAGTTGGCATGTGGCAATCCTTAGAATTTGCATGAGAATTTTATCTGTCATCTGGAAATTTTATGCATGATCCTCGAAAAGAGGAAGAGAGCTTTAAGAGAGAAAAGAGGACTTCGATTCAGGGATATCCGAGAGCTCTGGAACAGAGGCGAAGAAGGTATTGCTGGGCATCTGCACTGGAAGCAAAATTTGCCAGGTTCTTTTTATGCTTTGCCTTCTTTTAATTTAAAATTGCAGTAAGGAAATGGAAGGAGTGAAATGCTTTATTCCATGATATGAGTACAAACAACTGAGAAATCTTTCCAATTTCGTTTGAATCTGGGTAATAGCTTACTTCTCTTTGTTGCAATATAGAATACACATTCTTTTCTTCAGAATTAGGGTTTTCATTCTGTTGCAAATTCTGCAATTTATTAAACTGCTCTCAAGTATAATTGCAAATATATATATAAACATATATATATATGCACAGGAATTCGAATTCCCGTGCATATATATATATATATATATGCATATATGGTCTGCATAAAAACTCTGTCATCTGGATAAATTCAAAATGCCTTTGAGATAAATTCGAATGCAGATATACTGAACGAAATGTCTTCTTTATTTTGAGTTTTGAAATTGTAATCCATAGGAATGAGGAAGGGATTTAATCCCTTGTCCTCCCCATGGGAAGGACGCGACACTGTGGGAGGCTCGCGCCTTCCACAGGTCGCGGCCTGTGGAGGAGGCGCGAGCCCCTCACAGCCCGCCCCCTCCCCATGGGAGGGGCAAGGGCTTTCCTGCGCCCTATGTTGCTCAACGCCAGTAAGAAAACCTTGAAAAATGTCCTGTTCTGTGTGCACGGCCAGTGAACTCTTTGAACAGTTTTAAAAACCAGAATTTCTTTCTTCAAATTACACGCAGCTGTACATGAATTTTTACACACACATATATATATATGTATACATATACATTTAGCTGTATATACATACATATATATATATATATTTATATATATACATATATATATAGATATCCATGCATATATGTGCCAAGATACAAGTTGAAACAGGAAAACCATTTCCAGAAAGTAGTATGAACTCTGTTAATTATACGCAAATATCTCAGAAATGTTAAACCTGAAACAAGAACAGAAATGTCTTTGAGAAACCATGTAAACTGGAAAGCATCTTGATTACTTTAACATATACTTACTTACAGAAGTACAATCTTGAGTAAAGGAATACAACATAAAATTTGAATGCAAGATTATCTTTCAAACCTCTGAATTTCTGAATAAATTGCACTGTTTCAATATATTATTATTACTCTGAAACCTGTATTGAAATTGGGAATTACACTATCAGTCAGCCTGAGCTTGGAAAGAATAGAAATACATACTGAAAACAGAAAACACTGTTCCATTCAAACAAATTGATTAAATCTTCTTTCTAATAGTGCACTGAAAAGTATTAAGACATATATGTTCTTTAAAAATAGAGCCTTTATCCAAATCAGAAAAGGGTTACTTACCAAAGAATAAACGAAATCTTACTACTGAATTTACAAAGGATGTTCTGAAATTCACATTTGAAATTCTTTTAGAATTAATTGAATGATTGAAACATGTACGAAAATGCATAATTTTCTGCTTTGGTATTTATTCATACTTCACTATGGTAACTTCTGGGACAGGGTGCCGAAGGTGGGCCAACAGAGACGGTAGTATTACCTTTTCTAAACTACCATTTACTTGTATTATTTATGCTTGGCCAAGCACTTGTACCATTGAAATAGATGGGTTTGTTTTTAAAATCCTAGAAACATATATGTATTTGAGTCTCTGCCACCTCCTGTTGCAAGAAATGTGTTTATTTCTCATGTTAGAAATGCATATAGGCATCAGGCACGCATCGAGAGTTCCCTCCTATTTTACTGTTTCGGGTTGCTAGGCTCCTTTATGCAGGGCCAGGGATTCCTTCGAGTCAGGAAGGGACCCGGGGAAGTCATGGACTTCGTGGTTGGGTGGAAAAGGCACCTGAATCACATTCTTGGCCCCAGCTCGCAAGAAGACCAAAGGTGTCACGGCGGTTGGTGGTTCCAAGTTTATTTGCTATTGATGTACTTGTGTATTATTCAGGATTGGCTTGTGAAGCCCATTGTAAATGTATATGTATTTGTCATTCTTTGTTGAAACTTTGGAATAGAAGTATGTTTTGAAAGTATCTAATGTAACATTGATTTGAGAAGTTAAAGTTTTATAACTTAGCATAGAAAAGATGTTTCTATTAGAATTGTTGATTCTTCCAAGTGAGGTTGAATGTATGTATATGAGAAAGTCATTGAAATACTTATGTTTTGTAAAATCTTGATACATTACATTGATATTATTATTATACATGAAATGCAATTTAAATTCTCTTTTATTAAGCTCATTTGGAAGTGTTATGAACAATGTTGACTACTTGGAAACCTTTTATAATGATTTGAATAAATTGAAAATACTCTTTAATACTGATTTAAACGGATTGAAAACACTCTTAATTTTTTGGCTACACATCTTGTCACAACTACTCTCATCGTTGCGGATGGAGTCATTATCATTTTCATGGGTGCTAGTTGTTTCATCTCCCTCATCAAGGGGATATGTACTCTAGGGATCTTCCATAAGCATTTCTTCAATAGTGATCTACTGTCTAAAATATAATTCCATCCTACCCAAGAAATCATCGCAATCCATCTAAGAATGTTGATTGGTTCGATGTATCCTACATCCATTTGTCCTAACAAGTTCTGATTGCTTCAGATCTCCTAATTCTTTGAACTTTTCCCCTATTTTATTTTTCATACGTGGTATATCTAGCCAACATGAACTATGCTCTTTTGTCAATCCCTCATCTTGGTCAGAGAGTTGTTCAAAGCATTAGAAGGAGATTCTTTATTTGTTGATTTTTCATGATAATAGTCTTGTGTTAATACCTCATCTCTTTTACCATCATTAGTATTAACATTTCCAATGAAACTAGATTCTAAGGTGATATTTTCATTATGCTTTGACTTTATATCCATTTCATACTCTTTTTCAAACAAAACATCAAAATGATATACTTTCTCATCAAATGTTTTGTTTACAACTTCATCATGATCCAATGCATTATGTGTGGGAGTATGACTAAAAAGAGATGATATAATTACAACTTCATTGACAAGTGGAATACTTACCTCTATGGTTGGATTTTGTAGAGATAGGTTCTTCCATTGGTCTTGTGTTGGATTGACTTGATATCAAGAATTGGAAAACTTGGTGTTGGGAAGATTAAGAAGGTTGTAGCTACTTGGTGAGAATGATTGCATCTGGGTAGGGATGGTGGGTAAACTAGCATAAGGCTACAAAGGATGGCGACTTGCAAGCACATGAGTATTACAATCCTAATTTTGGCTACTTGAATTTCTCACGTCATGTCCAGCTTGTGCCAGTAAGAGAGCTTTGTTCAATACATCATGTAGGGAGGTAATATCCCTGCAATGTCTAATTTCTACTGTAAACGAAGGATTCAAACCCCAATAGTAATGTTCCTTTAGCATATAATCATTAATAAATAGATTTAAATCTTGAATTCATTGATACATCAGCAAAAACCTATGATTGAGTTGGTAAATTGATTCTGATGGTGTCCTTTTTGTGGTTGCAAATTCAAATGATGGGTCTTGTGTTCGTGCATAAGGGTCAAACTAATCCACAAATAAAATTTCTAACTCCATCCATGAACAAATATAATTTGGTGGGATATTAACATACCACTGCCATGTTGTACCTTGCAGTGTTTTGACAAAAAATTGACAAGCTGTATCTTCATGAAGAATTTGGTGAAGAGTCCTCAAATCCCTGCAAATCCTAGCATGATCTTTAGAAATTTGTCCATTGTTAGCGATAAATAATGGAAGCCTATTATTCATATGATAAGGAATTTTGTTAAGAATCCCAAGAATACACAAAGGGTTTCCCACGGAGCTGGGTTTTCTAAGATCCAACCCACTCCAACTCACAACAATCTAAAATTGCTCATGGACCTCCTTCTAGCCCCAGTTCTATTGATGGCCAAATTGACACAACAACATTTAAAAACAATATTTCTACTCTATTTCTCCTGAAAAAGGTAACTAATCTAAAACCACCTGTCTTCCAAGGTCTCTGTAGTTGGTTCTCAACTATGTTGTTTTTTCTAAGTGGTCAATGAGGTTGTAATGCTCAAGGGGCCTGCTGGTTATTGTTCTTCTTGATTGTTTCATGGTCAAAATTCTATCTAAACCTACTCTAATATGGGGTATAAAAAAAAGGAAAAAGATAGATCATGGACGCAAGAGAAAGAATGTTGATTCATCTAATTAACTAGACTTGTCACTCTTCAAGGAATACCTGAACCAAAACTTAAAAAAAAATTAACCTGTAATCAATACAAAGTCATCCATTCATAGTGCAAATATTAATAGCAAATTTAAAACCACAATTCAAACAAAAGAAAATTTAGAACTCCATTTCTTGAAAGCTTTCCAAATCAAATGATTAATAAAATAAACATCATTCCAAAATATAACTTAAAGAAGGTTTAAATCTAGCTACTTCTACTATTGTAAAATAGATAATCAACATTTACAAGTCTGGTAAGAGTCACCAGTACACATAAACCAATATCTTCAAGTTGATTCAGCTAAACTAAGAATACATAAAACCTATCTCATCTACTCTACTGCTAACTCTAATCAACTCTAATATGAAAAATGTCTAACTCATTTTCCTAAGTGTCTAACTCCTTTAAAGTGAGAATATTTGATAATTAATAGCACAAGATTACATAATTCCCTCCAAAATTGAGACACCAAAAGTTGTAGCAATCAATCAGAAACTCTATGTTTCAGCTCTCTATTTCACTTTAGTGAGTTTTAGTTGAAACTCCATCCTCCAGTTTAACTTCAATTCATAATTGCAACCCTCCAATTTCAACTTCTAGTTTGACACAGAGTTCTTCTTTGCATGATGAGCAACATAAAATCAACATCTTTCTCCAAAAACTACTCCAAATGGGCCCAACATACTTTCAGTTGTCTTCCAATTTCATTATCTCTTCAAAAGATCTTTCCTCTTTTGCATCTTTGCTTTGTAAACCACTAGCATGTGCATAGAATCTTTGCCAATTCTTGAAAAGTTACTTGAAATCAAGAATACATATTAATTAAAACTCAATAAAATCAATTAATAAAACAATGATTTATTCCAAGGGATTAATTAATTTTGAATCATTTTAATTAAATTCATTTAAACTTTAATTCCCTTAATTGAAATAATAATAATTTTAAATTAATGTCATTTTAAATAACATTAAAATAAAACAACATTCAAACAATGCTTTGTTTGTTATTTTAACCCTTATGCCATGGAACCTTGTCCTTGAACAGTACCGACAAACCCAACCAATTCAATAGCAAATGCAAAATTAGATAATAAAATTAATCAACCCACTTTAATTCTCAATAATTATAGTTTTATTAACATGAATGAATTAACCAATTTCATTCTGAATTTTCTTTTGGATGAGATGTAAATAATTCACATGCATCGCCCTTGTTTATGTCTCTTTCTGTGCATTTGATATGCTTTTGATTGAATACTTTTGAAACCTTTCCACCCAACATCGGACGACATATCTTTAACACATTCTATCAAACAATTTACAACACCCTATTTCTTTATGCATTCCATCTGAGAATTTTTTCTTCAGACCATTTTGTGCATATCCTACAAACATTCTAAGCCATGAGAATATGTTTCTTTGGAGACATTTCATGAAATATTTAGTGCGCTATATCTCTATTTCCATACCTTGCATACATTATTACCATTATACGTAGGCCTTGCATAATGCCTCAATCTCTAGTTTCATCTGCCGTGAGTGAGGATATTCAAGAAAGGTTAATATAAATTCAGCTTCACAATTGTCATTTGCATTCACATGAATATCAAAAGCCTTTTCAATGAAATCCATTTCTCTATGCATAAACAACATTTCATCTCATGCAATCCATTTAATACATTTAGTTGATCAATTTGTGTTCCATCTCTGAGGTGCTCATTCAAACAATTCGCGTGTTCAACCTTACAATTGCTACTTGCATTTTGCTTGAAGATGTGAGTCTTTGTCAACTACTTCATCTGCACACTCTGTAATCATTACATTTTTCTCAAAGTTTTAGAGTCCTTTTACCAAACTCATTGTGTGTGAACCCAACAATCACGACATATTTCTTGGAGGCAACAATTTAAACAACTCACTTGTTTTGTCTATGCTTGCACATTTTATGCGTTCGTATTCTATCATTCGAGCCCATACTGCTAGTAGCATTTGTTTAAGGTTTCTTAATCCTTTGCATAAAATCCATTTTGTGCATTTTCTGTAATCACATTTTCCATGAAACTTCATTCTTGAGAGGTGATCTATGAAAAATTTGCACATACTTCCAAATTTGCATGCACGTGACAAGACATCTTTTGGAGGTCATGGTTTTATCTCTAGACATTGTTCCTACAATCAAGCTTTGCATATGCGATTACCAAAGTAGTTTTCTTGCAAGTTTTAAAATATCTTCAATAGATTAATGTTGCACAAATCCCAGTCCATTGAAGCTAAATGCTTAAGTTTCTGGAACTTTTACTTAATAGACCCATTTTGTGTGAACCCAACATTCATGGCATCCCATGAAATCATGTTTCTTTGGAGGATATCGGGCAAACAGTTCACAGTGCTTCATCTATGCTCCCACATTTTACATTTCATCTTGCAATCATCACTTTCATTAGATCAGATCTATTTGAGAGAATTGCTTTACAATTCATATGCATTGAAACCAGATTTCTCTGAAGTATTTTATCTTACCACTAAAATCTGTGAAATTTTCTTTACTCCCATCCCTCTTTGATAACCTCAGTGTCTGGTTTCAAACGACAATCATTGCATTATGAGAGATCATATTTCATTTAAGGTGATCTGTGGAATGGTTCACCTGCCCCATCAATAGTATTTGTTCGAGAGTTTCTATATCTTGGTCAATGAATCTATTTTGTAGATTTGAAACATTTTTGTGAAAAAATTGTAACCATTCTGAGCCATGAGATGTCATTTCTTGCAGACCTTTTTGTGAACCAGTTTACATGTTGATACTTCCATGTTGGGTGCGGGATCAAGATAGACCCAACTCCGAGCATTTATTTTCATTCACCCTATTTTGCAAATGGCAGGTTCAGAACCATCTCTAAGAAGAATCAAAACAAGAATAGGTCAGGCGTGGAGTAGGAGCAAAACGTACACATATTATTTTCCTTCGCCCAATGCCAAGTTCTCTTTTCATTCTGAACCTGTGTAAGTTGGGGGATTAGAACAAGTTTCATGTGGGAGCAAGGTCAGCCTCAGGATGAACCTGAACATGAGCACCTTAATCCGCCTGTTTCAATTTCACACTTGAGTCTGACGTGGGTCTAGGATTAGACTCACACAGAACATGAACATTTTTACCTTTTCAAAAACTCAAAGTTAGCTTCGATCCTGCTCTGTGAAAGTAGATTTTACTTTTCCCAAAGTATTTTGATGTGGGGAATTTTATTTTAACTCCTTCAACTTGAATTTCACGTGGGGGTTTTTACCTGAAAAATTTTATGATGAGATTTTTTTTTTTTTTTTTTTTTTTTAAGTTTTTCTATTTTAATTTTTATAAATCTTTTAAATAAAAGATCTATTTATTTTAAGATCTTTAAATTTTAAATAAAGATTTATTTTTTTTATTTTTATTTATTTTTTAAATTTTTTTAAAATTTTAAATTTTGATTTGATTAATTTTTTTTATATTTTTATAAGTTTATTTATTTTATTTTTGTATTTTTTGAAACAAAAAGATTTTATTTATTTAAATTTTAAACCTTGTAATATAAAATCTTTTAAAATAAAATATTTACTTATTTATTTTGTTTTTGTAATTTCAAGATAGATACAAAAACTAAAAAATGAAGGAAATACGAAAAACACAAAAAAAAATGAATGACACAAAACTAGACATGGAGAAACGAAGAAGATGAAAATGAACAAACGAAAATAGATGAACAAACAACAAAACTAGATGATGACGAAAAGACGACAACCAAAAATACAAGGACCAAGATGAATGAAAAATGATAAAAAACCAACAAACAACGCAATAGTGAAAGATGAGACAAAGCAAAAACAGGCCAAAGAATAAGATGGGGATGGACGGGACCAGACAAGGAATGGGAAACCAAATGACACTCGAAGGAGAAGCGGGGATTGGAGTCAAGGTGGAACCAAAACTTGAAACCCCTAAAGGTTGTCAGGTTCTGATTCCATCCCGTAACTCTATCCTGACAAAACATGCCAACGAAACAATAGAAAATAGACGGGGTCCTTGAATTTTTCAAGCAAAAATTTGGGGTGTGTATGCAAGGCATAACACAACTTACATGAAATGGCTTCAATGTATGTGGATATTGAACCTTGAAAATTTCTTGAGATAGTGACTTTGAATGCTTGAATGGATCCTGAAACCTACATCACCATATTAGCTCCAATAACATGCATGATGCAAGAAAACTTTGATACGAAAATTGGATCTTGCTTGTTGCAATATATCTTCAATAAATCTTCCTTTGAATGCCTTGTACTACTCTTGATCTCATGAAAATATTCTTAGTGAAATGAACTTATATTTATAGGTATGTATCCTCAATTTCACAAAATTCAAATAATACAAGCTGACATATGAATATAGATTTGAAAACATTAAAATACCACCAAAAAGAAAAATTAAATTTAGGTCCTAGGTCTAAGAGAGGACCCATTCTCCCATGGGTGAATGGGTCCTAGGTCCCTAACCTAGGACACACATTACTCATTGATAATTGTTATGTTAAGGCATTAATGAATGTCGGGTTTCCCCTTCAAAAAAATGTAATTAAATAGGCTTGGTAAATGAATTAAAGGGCCAATTAAGGTAATATTAAGCTCAATTAATTAAAGGAGCCCTAAATAAGTGTGAGTGTAAAGAGGTACACTTTGCAACACTAAAATAAGGCACAATTAAGTCCAAATTAAAATTAATTCTAAATTATGTGTGGAAATGTAAAAGGGATACATTTTTCTACACTACACTAATGAGATTGAATGCTTCTATGCTATGAAATCAACACACAAATGGTTAGAAAATCCAAATAAACAGATTGAAACCAAGGAAAAATACAAGCCTTACATCCCATTCGAAGGAGAATTTTGCTGATGGATGTTGGATTGCTCAATGCTTAGCTCCTTATGCTTGCAAAAGCTCAATGATGACCTAGAAGTAAGGAAATAAAGGTAGTGGAACAAATTCCTACACTAATCTTGAGAGGAGAATAATGAAATTTTTTACAGATCTTTAAAAATTATAGAAAGTTAAATAGAATAAACATAAATATCATGCATACCACAACATAGTGATTTACATAGGGAAAACCATTTTGGGAGAAAAACCCCACACTCCAAAAGCTACCCAATATATTATTTAGAAATCACAAAGATTACAATATAGTTGCAGAGAAAGCTTCTCATAAGAGTATCACTACTAGAGATCAAGAGAAAACATGACCACTATTAGACTTTCATAATATATCACACTACCACAGTCGTAATACAATGCCCTCATAAAATAGGGTTACATTCTAGGGCAAGACAAGCCAACAGAATATTTTCCATTAGATCTTAAACCTAATATAAAATAGTCCAAATTTACAATATATTATTATTTAATGTATGTCAGCCATTTAGGAGTTTTTGTTAACATGCTCATATTTCGCTCTGTGTTGTCCATGTATACACCTATCAATGTAACTAGGAAATATATATATACATCCTATGGATAATAAATCATATATAATTGCAAGGTTGAGACACATTTTTCCAACAAATCTCCCATTTGTCAAACACCTTGCAAGAGCAATGTGAGAGTGTAACTTTTGTTAGTGCTTATTTTGGTTTTCTCTCATGGCCTAGTTGTTTGCCTCTAATCTTTATGTTAAATCTTTAGCATTGGGGTGTCTTTCATTTTAGCACATGGGTTAAATGGGCTCCCACAAGGGTTGAGCCCAATGTGCTAGTTTTGATCTACAGGGGGTGGCCTGTGTTAGGGTTTCTTGGTTTTTCTCTTTTCCTTTTTTTTGGGTTTTTATTCCAATTCCCGTTTCTCTTTTGTTTGCTTTGGTTTTTCTTTCAGAATCGGGGATGGAACGGATGCTTGAAGGGAACTAGAATTTCTCCAATTCTGAGGCTCTAGTTCCTGTTCACGTATCCATCCCAGTTCTGATTTTGCATGTTTGGTGTTTCTTTTCCTTTCTACCCTGCATCGGTCGCTGGTTGTTTTCCCTGGCTCCGCTTGCTTTGTTTTCCTTTTGTTTTTGGCGGGGGCAGAACCGGGTCGGGTTTTGTCTTGGAACGTTTTGCATAGTTCTTGTTTTCCTTTTGTCTCCGCCCCTGCGGCTTTTGGTTTTGTTTTGGCTCCAGCTCTGTATCTGCTGTCTTTTGCGGAGGCGAGGGCAGGATTGTTTTGGGTCTGTTGTTTTATTTTCTTTCTGGCCATTTGTTCTTTTCCTTCAGTGACCTATCCAGCCGGTTCATGCTTCACTTCTGGTTCTCCCGAGCCCCGTTTTCCATTCCTTTACTGGCCCCTTGTCACTATTTTACCAGCCCTGCTTCTTCTTCGCCATGGCTTTTGACTGTCGGTGTGATTTCCCTTCGGCGGGACTTGGAGCTTTCGATATAACTCATGGTGATTCTATTGGGTCTTGCCGAAGATGTCTTGTAGTTTTCTTTCGGCGTATGCTATACCTTTCAGTGAGATGTCTCGGTGATGTCTTTTGTTACGCCGACCGGTGATGGATGATCTTAATGCTTCGATGGGGTTTATGTTTTTCGGTGTGTCTTCTTGGTGATGGGGTCAGGTCTTGCCGAAGGTGATTCAATATGTGACTTTCGATGAAAGTCTCTACTTCTCTCGGAAAACAAGTTTCTAAGGGCTTGTGGTATAACAATGTAATGTTGGTGTGATGTCTCATCGATGATGGGTGCTTATACCAATTGACAATGTAAAGAGTAATCTCTTCGGTATGAGCTGGGGTCTTCGGCGTGAGGTCTCAGCGAGTGACCTTCGGTCTCGCCGATGGAACATATGGTGGTCTTCATCGGCATAGGCTCTGGGCTGTCTCAGCGACACTCAGGTGAATGAAAACCTTCAGAGAGACATGGTGTACGGCAGGAGGTCTTCTCGATATCTTAATGTTATAGCGATACACAAAAGGAAAATGGTTTCGGTTGGTGTGAGACTATTAATGTCTTGGTGATCGATTGTAATCTCTCTTTCACTGACGGGGTGTTGTTCTAAGCTGAAATCTTACGCCAAGTGTGCCATGTCTTGCCGACTCATCTGCTCGATGAAACATGTGGACTTCGCCATGATGTCTGGCCGACTTGGCCATCTCTTGCCGACTTGTGATGAGTGTTCGATGTAGCATCTGTCTTTCGGCCAAACCTTTCCCCGATTTCCTTCTGCTTGGCTGATGTGCCTGGTGACTTCGGTATGGGTTGTTCTCCTCGCCAGGACCTCTTGCTGACTCGGCTATCTCTCAGCGACTTCTCTGCCCTCGCCCGCTCGAGCTACTAATGGGCCACAAATGCACACGTGCGTCAGCTGGACGGTGATGTTTTAACTTCAGATTCAAAGGTGCCCGATGTTTACTTGGAGACTAATGTGCAGGCGTGGGCTTGTTTTCAACGGTCGAGTGATTTTAAATGGCGACTGCCTGATCTCTGCTGATCGACGGTCAATTTTCAACCTGATCTCTGTTAGGGTTTCTGTCTGTTCGCGTGCGAAGATTTGTAATATTCATGGCAACAGAAACTTGGTTGTTGGATCTGCTGATTGTGCATTCATGGCGATGCGACCCTGAGAGTAGGAAAGCATGGCTCGAGTATGGACGCATGGATTTGGTGGTGGATTTGACATCGATTTCCTGGCTTCTTTCGTGCGGGAGTGTCTTTCCTGCAGCAACCCGACCTGAGGCATTTATGAGACTAGTGAGGCTGTTGGAAGTGATGTTTTGGCCTGCGTGCTATTTGGGGTTGGCCCAGTCATCTGAAGATGTGTAATCTCATCTGGCCAGTTGCTTGTCGCTTCTCCTATTCCTATAAAGGAGAATTTCGTGGCCATATGTAAAAAAGGGGGGTTTAGGTTGGTTTGGTCCCTTAGGTTCAGTTCCACACTTTTGTCTGAGTTTGTGGATCAGCCTGAGATAGATTAGTGTTTAGTTTTGAGTCAATTTGGAGTCTGATGATTTGTAATTCTAAATCTGTCTGTAAATACAATCAGTTTGAGCAATGAATACATGAAGATGCTCATCTTTCATGCATGTCAGCAGATTGTCTCCATTTCTGTATGCTCCAATCATTTGAATGAATGCATAAGGTGTCTTTGTTCATCTTCTCATACTTCACGAGGTTGTGTTATTTGTTGATAGGTCTGCTTCAAGGAAGCAGTTAAATCCTTTTAGCAGGTAGCAGTGATTGTTTGTGTACAGGGTGGATTGGGTAAGAAGAATCTAGTTGATACAAGAGCTGGATTGTCAATGTAAGGCACCGATAGCTGATGTAAGGCATCAGCAAAACAAAATCCATTGGTTGAGGTCCTATTTGCAGATGAATTCCATCTTTTTTGTTTGACTCCGTGGCCCAAGATTAGGCACTGGTCTGTCCTGTGGCCTAGTCCCTCTCAGAAGCCTTCCAAATTTAAAATCATTGAATATCTTCAGTTGTCTTGCCCTACCTCCTGGTTACTGCAAGTATTGTGTTACTGGGAATCTAGCCATATTTGAGGTTCTCAATACTTGGCATCAGGAGTCATCTGCTATAAAAAGCAATGTCTAGTCTTATTTGAGGCATTGTGTGGGTATACCCGCCCTTGTTCTGCAGAGCCTAAAGTGTAGAAGATCTCAGTCTTTGACTGAATCTTGTCAGTTGGTCTAGGTCATCCGAGCTGCCCTTGACTGGAGATGGCTACTCCATAGATAGAATAGGATACCAACCTGGTTGCTCATTAAAAACAACCAACAAGATGGCGACTCCACTGGGGATTGACTAGAATCTTTCCTTATCAAAGAGTCATATCAATTGCCATGTTGGTTAGGTTCAAAGTTTGAAAAATCTCAGGCTTGGAGAAAAGATTTGTTGCAATGAACCTGAAAGCTACAAGATCTATGGTGCTCTGTCGGATGGAACTCAGAGAAAGATTTACATGTAAGTGAGCTTCATATCATTTGAAGTTTTGTCCTTTGCAAAGAGGTGGCGACTCTGTCAAGGTAAACCCATTGAAGATTTGAAGAATGTTCCAGAGCTGCAATGTTGCCAGGTATTCTTCATGTGTTTGAACATTTGAGAAAGAAATTTTGTTTCCTTATCTAGTGATTTAGCACTACCAAAGGGAAAAGGGTAATAGCAGTTTTATACATACTTCGAAGTGCATGATATGTAATGTCTATTACATTTTGTGAAGTGTGTTTTGTGCCTCTAATAATCTTAGGGCATTTTTATTCAATCAATATTTTGGATTCATGAATGTTGTAATTGAGAACCTTTTATGAGGTTAGTATTGATTGAGTATCAGTTCATGAGGGTTTCCATGTGAAATGGAAAGTAAAAATATGCAAGGAAGACAAGTTGCACCAAGCCCTTAGAGGGATTTTGCTGCTGAAAGATACAAACCATTGGTTCTCAGTGGTATCAAAGGTTTCTCGAACCTTATTCCTGAAAAATTCAGGAAGCATTTGCCCAAATTCACAGGGCAATTTTCAGAATCAGCCTCTAAACATCTGTGAGCATTTGTGGATGTGGTGGGGGATTTTGAGGTAAGTCATGAGGACATTATCATGAAACTGTTTGTTCAATCCTTGAAGGATGATGCCAAGGATTGGTTCTCATATTTACTAGCATGTTCTATATCCTCATGGAGTCAGTTCATGATAGCCTTTAATGAGCAATTCGGTGAAAGGGTGGATCTGAGTTTGGTAAGAAAGAACTTCATCGAGATCCATATAAAAAATGGTGAATTGATCCCTGCATTCAATCTTAGATTCACAAAGGCTATAAGGGATATCCCTGAGTACATAAGACCAAATGATGTTGAATGTTTGGTTGTGTATTTAGGAGCTTTTGACAAAAAGATGAGTTTCTTGTTAAGGGACAAGGAACCTGCAACATTACAACAGGCATTTCAGAGTGCCATAGAGATTGAGAATAATCTGAAATATTCCATGATGAAAGGGCATCTGGCTGCAAGTGTTGGTCTTCCCGACACATTCCATAACACTGGAGTTCTTGGAGCAGATAAAGGAAGTGCTTCTCAAGATGGCAATGTATCTACTGCTGTGATTTCTTTATCATCACAATGTGAAGATCATAGTGAGCCCCATGTCAAGTGTCATCAAAATTTGAGCAACACTGATAAAAAATATTTGGTTCAAAGATTATATGATGTAAAGAAACAAGAAGGAGAATCACCATATAAGTTGTTCTCGAGAATTTTGGACTACTTGATAGAAATTCCCAAAGATTCCAGACCTGATGATTCTATGTGCATTGATTTGTTCTGTGAAATTTATGAACCTAGACTGAATACATTTTTGGAAGGTCTGAAGCCCCGTAGCTTTGACCAAGTCCCTGATTGGATATGGATGATTGAATCAGCTAAGTATGGTTATGCACAAAGTGCAGACTCTCAGAGTCAAGACAATGATTGTCCTCCTAAGGAAAGTAAGACAACAATGCAAGCAAGTGAAGGGAACATGTCAGAAGATGAGCATTACATTCAGCCCACAGTTGGTATGTATTCGACTCCTTGCAGTAGTGATGAAGCTAATGACATATGGGATGATGACAGAGTAGACATGCAAGAGTCTTTTCCTTGTAATATTTCAGAGGATGGAGAAGCAGATGAGGAACAAGGTATTATCCCATGCCATGATGTGATCAATGATCATGATGATGAAAGTGAAGTCTCAAGTACTCATTCTGAGGAGTTTGAGCATAGTTCATATACTGACTATTTGTTTTGTGATGAAAGCAATGGTGAGGCTGACATCTTTGATTGTTGTTCTGAGGATTGTGATTCCTTTTCTGAAGATGACATGGAGGTGTACCCTTCAAATGAAGAATATATTGACACAGAAGCTTCTGGTGAAAACAAGAAATGTGACTTAGATTCACAATCACTAGAGCATATTAACTGCAAGTGGGATGCACAATTTGAAGATAAACATATGTATGATAAGTGTGTTGATTCAAGACATCATTTTGAATATGATGATGGTGCTAACAAGTGTGCTTATAACCCTGCTCTACATGACTATTTGTATGAAGCAAAAATGGAAATATTTTTGATGCATGAAGAGTGTGAAGCCGAATACAATTGCTTCCTTCTTGATGCTCCTAATCTTCTGGATACCAATGCACTTGGTTGCCTCCCTGCTATCCATAATGATGTTGATCTACTTGAGCCCTCACTTGGGGTTTTTGGCTTTGAGCTAAATGCAGACGTGAATAATGAATCAGTGCACACCATAGAATCAGAGTGTTAGAAGATGTGCCCATGTTGCAGTAACCAGTACATAGATACTCCTAAATATGAGTCTTTTGCCATTGACATGTGCAGTGTTGATTTACATGTTAGTGAAGAAATTGTCTATCAGAGATTTAAGTTTGATCTGCAGATTGATTTTGATGAAAAATTTTGTGATGTCAAGGATCAAGTGGACTATGAATGTTTTTATTGCCCAGACCAAGCAAATGAGCATTCAGTAAAACATGACCATGAATTGTCCAGGGAGATATGCCATGATGATTGTAATCTCAAATTAGTGTCTGATTGCATGTTGCAGTTTGACAGTGTAGCTGGTGGCATTGGAAAGCATAGTAATTCAATGGAACTAGCCAATGACCAGGCTAGTTTGTGGGCAGTTCATGACAGTGTTATCAGATTTTGTCTATGGAAGGCAACAGAGAATCAAGTTTTTGACAAGGGAAAAAATTGGCTCTCATTTTTCATTTGGTGGCCTAGTGTCATCAAATGAAACAAAGGAATCAACAATGTGACTCTTGAAATGCCTGTTCATGGACAATTCTCAAAATGGTGCTTCATCTGAAGCATTTCTTTTTCCATGAACATTAGGTTAGGTTTTGATTTTCTGGTCGGTTTTGTTTTGTTGTGTCTGCTAACCTTGTCTGGTTAGCTCCTCGTTGTTTTTGGTTTTTTTTGTTCTAGTCTGCTCTTCCAGTGATCTGAATTCTTGCTATGCCCACTAGGGGCATACATCCCCAACTGGAGCCTATGTTAGTGCTTATTTTGGTTTTCTCTCATGGCCTAGTTGTTTGCCTCTGATCTTTATGATAAATCTTTAGCATTGGGGTGTATTTCATTTTAGCATGTGGGTTAAATGGGCTCCCACAAGGGTTGAGCCCAGCATGCTAGTTTTGATCTACAGGGGGCGGCCTATGTTAGGGTTTCCTAGTTTTTCTCTATTCCTTTTTTTTGGGTTTTTATTCCGGTTCCCGTTTCCTTTTGTTTGCTTTGGTTTTTCTTTCAGAATCAGGGGCGGAACAGATGCTTGAAGGGAACTAGAACTTCTCCAATTCTGAGGTTCTAGTTCCTGTTCACGCATCCATCCTAGTTCTGATTCTGCGTGTTTGGTGTTTCTTTTCCTTTCTACCCTGTGTCGGTCGCTGGTTGTTTTCCCCAGCTCCGCTTGCTTTGTTTTCCTTTTGTTTTTGGCGGGGGCAGAACCAGGTCGGGGTTTTTCTTGGAACATTTTGCATAGTTCTTGTTTTCCTTTTGTCTCCGCCCCCATGGCTTTTGGTTTTGTTTTGGCTCCGGCTCCGTATCCGCTGTCTTTTGCGGAGGCGGGGGCGGGATCGTTTCGGGTCTGTTGTTTTCTTTTCTTTCTGGCCATTTGTTCTTTTCCTTCGGTGACCTGTCCAGCCCGTTCATGCTTCACTTATGGTTCTCCCGAGCCCCGTTTTCCATTCCTTTACTGGCCCCTTGTCACCGTTTTACCGGCCCTGCTTCTTCTTCGCCGTGGCTTTTTTCTGTCGGTGTGACTTCCCTTCGGCGGGACTTGGAGCTTTCGATATAACTCATGGTGATTCTGTTGGGTCTTGCCAAAGATGTCTTGTAGTTTTCTTTCAGCGTATGCTATACCTTTCGGCGAGATGTCTCGGCGATGTCTTTTGTTACGCCGACCGGTGATGGATGATCTTAATGCTTCGGTGGGATTTATGTTTTTCGGTGTGTCTTCTTGGTGATGGGGTCGGGTCTTGCCAAAGGTGATTCAATATGTGACTTTTGGTGAAAGTCTTTACTTCTCTCGGCAAACAAGTTTCTAAGGGCTTGTGGTATAACAATGTAATGTCGCTGTGATGTCTCACCGATGATGGGTGCTTATACCGACCGACAATGTAAAGAGTAATCTCTTCGGTATGAGCTAGGGTCTTCGGCGTGAGGTCTCAGCGAGTGACCTTCGGTCTCGCCGATGGAACATATGGTGGTCTTCATCGGCATAGGCTCTGGGATGTCTCAGCGACACTCAGGTGAATGAAAACCTTCAAAGAGACTTGGTGTGCGGCAGGAGGTCTTATCGATATCTTAATGTTATAGTGATACACAAAAGGAAAATGGTTTCGGTTGGTGTGAGACTATTAATGTCTTGGCGATCGATTGTAATCTCTCTTTCACTGACGGGGTGTTGTTTTAAGCTGAAATCTTACGCCAAGTGTGCCATGTCTTGCCGACTCATCTGCTCGATGAAACATGTGGACTTCGCCATGATGTCTGGTCGACTTGGCCATCTCTTGCCGACTTGTGATGAGTGTTCGATGTAGCATCCGTCTTTCGGCCAGACCTTTCCTCGATTTCCTTCTGCTTGGCCGTTGTGCCTGGTGACTTCGGTATGGGTTGTTCTCCTCGCCAGGACCTCTTGCCGACTCGGCTATCTCTCAGCGACTTCTCTGCCCTCGCCCGCCCAAGCTACTAATGGGCCACAAATGCGCACGTGCGTCAGCTGGACGGTGATGTTTTAACTTCAGATTCAAAGGTGCCCGATGTTTACTTGGAGACTAATGTGTAGGCGTGGGCTTGTTTTCAACGGTCGAGTGATTTTAAATGGTGACCGCCCGATCT